>CAODLS010908777.1:0-18849 GCA_948243855.1 Flueggea neowawraea | reverse complement strand
TGCAATTTAATCAGACCATATACTTCACCTTCACCCATAAGGATTGACACACAAAACCAAAAACAGTAAATCCGAAACAAAACAAATCAAATGGCACACAGTGCCTCACAAAGAAGTAACAAAGTCAAGAAAATCACTCCTCACTTCAATTCTTGTAGACAAAAACACAAGAATGCCCAATACTTCAAACTCCAAAACGAAATGGATCTATCAAGAAATGTAAGATTCAAACCCATAAATGCAATATTCAATTCAAACTCAGAAACAAAAAACAGCTAAAAACGAAAGGATCTATCAAGAGAGAGAGAGAGACCTGAAATCGGCGTCGTTGACAGAGAGAAAAAAAGAAAGAGGTCGTCAATCTTGTGTGGAGGAAGGGGAAGTCGTGCGTGTGTTTTGAGGTGATAGTGGAATTGGGAATTCTTGACTTGGAGGGTAAGAATTGAATGAAAATGTATTTGTGATTATGCAGAATTGTAGTTGGAATTAGAATTCTCAATTCTTTGTGTCTGCCAAACAGAAGATTTGGAATTGTTTAAGCCCAATTCCACAGTTTTGTAATTCTTCGGTTAATTCCAAGGTTGGCAAACGGGGCCTAAAAGTTTTGATGAGCTTTCACCTGGGATTGAACATGTTTCGTCACGGGTTAAATGGAATGTATAGACCAACACTACACGCTTCACTAGACCAACAATTTAGCCTAAATTTGTGAATAAATTTGTAGGCTTATGTGTTTCTGGTATCTAGCTTAAATTATTTATTTGGGGAATATTTATATTTTAAACTAATATATAATTATTTAGGATGTATTTTTATTCTTATAATATTATTATACTATTTTGTGATTTATTTTTACAGTTTGCATTCAATCTAATGAATAAACGCCGTTATATTATACAACTACAATTGCTTGTAATTTTAACGGAGAGAATTTAATTCTGATAGAGTTAAATATATAAAAATCTTTTTTTCGTGCAGTTGAAAGATATATATTTTGTTCAATATACTAACTCAAAATTGCAACGAAATTATCATTCTAATTCCAGTTTTTATTTTCATAAGATGTAGAATTTAAAGAGTTTCAATGAATCTAATATTAAAAAATTGGTTCATTTTTTTTTATCATCAAACAGACTAAACCAGTAGGATAAATAATAATTAAACCACCTAAACTAAAAAACTAGTCGTGCGATTAACTCCCACGTTGTAAGTCGTAACGTTCAATGATTCTAAATAATATTATCCAAAATTTAGATTGGCCATTTCTTTTAATCCACTCAACCAATTAAAATATGTGAAATGGAACCAAGCTGTGTGAACATTTCGAGAAAAGCTTAACATCCATGACACTCTCTAATCATGCTAGCCAGCTCGTAACACCGTCGAAATCTTTACGATGAATCAAAAATATCTAAATTATAGTTTCAAAAACTTAATTGTTTTATGGAGTAACCAAAAAATGTAATTTTGAAAGATTTTCAGTAATGAAATATATTTATGGTCCTTTGTAATGGATGTTTCGTGTTGGCATTTGGTGACCAAACGAGGAAAATGAAGAATCTTTCACTTTCATAAATTTAAACTAAAAAAGAAAAGTTGGATTGTTTGCTTGCCGAGAAAACTACTAGAGAAAAGAAAAAACGGATTCTTTTATGTAGTTTTGGTAAGCAGTTTCTGTTACAAGTTTATAAAACTAAGCAAAGAAAACGAAGTTTCATGCGATCAAATTTCTTCCGCCTACCTATCCACTCAATCATGCATGATTGCCAACACCAACTCCTCTCAATTCCCATGATTTTGAACACCAAATCGTATCACAATTTAAGTTAATTAATTAAGTATTATTTGTAATAAAAAGGGCAATCGTGTCCTCCATATTTGAATATTGATTCACGTATACTTGAAGGGTTTCTTTGGAATCTTACTATTAGGCAATTATCAAATGGACCGACGAGCCATGTCTTATTAATATAGTAAAATTCATTAGGGTTAGTTGGTTCAATCCCTTTATTTCCTCTCTTTCTATTTCGTTAATGCAAACTAACATTCAAATCCAACCATGTTAGCTGTTGAGGGCGAAATTATCAAAAGAACATTGTATATTAAAATATGAATAGAAGAACGCGATCTCATGCATTTTTTATTAATTAAATACGATACGAATTTTTAATAAAACCTTGTATATACGCAATTATTTGTTTTATATATATAAGTTTGGTATACGAAATGTGGCATGTTGGGGGCGCTAAGATCTTGCGTTATACAAATCGTGTTTCGATATTCGCGTTAAGGGCAAACATTTGAGGAGTCCTATAAAGAACAAAGATAGGATAAAAAGGAAATTTATGCGTTGATTGGAGCATCAAAAAGTGGTAAGTTAGACAGACATTGAAGTGGAAAACAAGGAATGAGATTCTTGCAAGGGAGAGCTTATGGAACTACTTATCATCATTATGTATAACCACCATGACCTCAACCAAATCTGTTGAGTTAATAAACACTCCCCTTTTTGTGAAAAGAAAAAGAGAAATGAATCACGAAAGTGTTGCGAAACAATTTATTACCGTATGACCAAATTTTGTGTGTGTATATATATATATATATATATACATATTATAAAGAGTATTCATTCACCTCGAGGATTAGATCATTAATATTTTTTCTTATTTTAATAATTTTTTTCCTGATATTTGAACCTCTTGGCAGGTCGTAAAAATATAAATTACTTATTCATTTCCCATTTTATTTTGTGTACTTTAATTCCTTCCAACAAAAATAATTTATTTAATGCACCAAATAAAAACAAATAATTTATTGAGAAAAGGTTTTACATAAATGTAATTTATAAAAAGAAATTTAAATTAGCTTAAAAAGGACAATGAGTCAATGTTATAGTTTCAAGTCTTTGTCCAATTATAATATCGTGTAAACAACTAATATCGGTGTTTGATATAGTGTCTCGGTGTATTTGTTTGTAGTACATTGTGAAAGTAGATTGCAGAAATAAATTATATAAATAAAAAGTAAGTATTAGTTTACTTCTTTTTTAAACGTATAACATATTTTTACAGTGAATATGCAGTTTAAATATTTTTCAAGCGAACACACAGGTTTTTAAAGAGAAAAAGAGTAGCTTGTGTTTACATGCTAATTACTAGTAATTAAGCAGGTAATACATAACCAATAAGAAAAACAAATTATGCAATTTCGAATGATTTAAAAAAAAATCCATACCGGAACGGGAAAGATGATGTGTAATTCAGAAAAAGACTAGTACTAGTATCTTATTTTGATTCAAATATGTGCAACTGGGTTGTGTAGCTGTGGTGGGGGAAAGCTATAAAAAGCAAGCTTTTAGGACCAAAAAGTAAGACTTGAGAATTGAGGGGGGTAAAAGATAAAAAAAAGGAAGAAGTATGATAACGTGAAGGGAGTGTTTGGGCGGGGATGTTTGTGGAGCTGTTAGCGCCATAAATTAATCACTTCGCCTGGGGTCACGCGGTAACAGTTACCACAGCAGCAATTCGTGAACATCAAACAACCACCAACGCCCCTCCTCTTTCTTTGCAATATGTGGCCCCTCATTTTCCTACGCGCTTCCCACTTTCGTCATTCCCAAACTTATTACTCTTCTAAAAAAAAAGGCTGAGTTTATATGTTTGATTAAAGAGTTAACAAGTCTGAGCAGACTGGTTCGATCTAATAGTAACTAAACCGATTTTGGGGGTTTTGAGGTTATACATTCGAAACTCATTTTAAGTAAGTAAGAATTTGAATAGATGAAGAAATACCTCTGGTGAGACCTCCTTGTACCAAGAAAAAAAATTAGCAACTTAAAGTTTAATTCTAGATTATACATTCCTTTTCACTAATTTTTTAAAGAAATTGAAATTTAGATATGTTCCAATAGATTCTCAATTGCCATATTATAACCATTCGTATTGTTATTAACCGTGTCTTTTGATAATCGTCACATCCGTCAAGTATTCTTTGTTTTTGATTTATTTACTATATACTTGAGTTCTCAGTATTTATATTTGAAAAATCATGGTTTGAAAAAGAAAAATACTTATAAGTAATAATTGCTCTCAACTTCTAGGTGATTTGAGATTATGACACTGCTTGTATATTTAATTTAAATAAATTATTTTGAGTGTGAGTATATTTACAAATTACTCAAATGGTTTTTTAGAATTTGAGAGCAAAGTGAGGGTTGTTATAAAAAAAGAGATTTTCTTGTGGGTTGTTATTTAATTTAAATAAATTGAGAATTCTGTTTAGTTGTGAAAATTTTTCACTTTTTTTCTAAAAAATTTAAAAATAGAAATAAAAAAATATTCATACAACACTATTTTTTTATTTTTTATGTTATTTTAAAAAACAAAACAAAACAAAAAATAGAAAATAAAAAATTATTTTTTCCACTAAACATGGTCTAAATATCTTTTTCTCAAGAATAACTAAATATATATTTTCACAATAAACTAAAGCTGATGGGAAATCTTTTGCTGAATATTAATTTATGAAATACCGTCGCAGAAATTGTCCACCTATAAAAAAGAAGAAAATGTGGTAAGGCACGACGGGCGACGGCAATGGTGGGATGATGTTGAAGTACAGAGATGTGGACGATAAGTGGTTCACGTGCTTGGAGTAATTGGAACGATGTTGCCAATACTGCGGCGCTTATGGCATCCGGAGACGAAAAAAAGCAAAAAGACCGTACCGCTTTGGAACTTTTATTAGATACCAGATTCTTATTAATTATTGTATATTTTAAATTTACTAATTTTTGCCAACAATATAATCAGCCAAAATTTAGGTATCAAAAAAGAGAGAATTGATTTTTTGTTTTTTAACTTAATTTAATAATAATCTTATAGGGGAATGTGAATTATGAAAGCTGAAACAGTATTAAAAATATCACTTGACCACCCAAAGGTGACGTCTTTAATAGACAATAATAACTCCTTTCATTTAACTTAAATCACAAAATTATGTAGTTTTAGCCAATAGTAATAGGTTTGAGGAACAATAATCAAAAAAATCAATTAAATGGGTTGCAAGCTGTGAGCTACTCTATGCCAATGGGGACCCAACATTGGTAGACCCCACTTATCTTCATCCCCACCGCCTTAAGAACAACATGTTCTTCAAACAAATGATCAAGCCAGCTCTATGTTTCATTTCATACGACTATAATGCCATTCATATGTTTTCCAATTGCATTTCTCATTCCGGACGATTCATGCTGATGTATATACGTTGTTCTAGACCTTTTGTGGCCCAACCCTTTTGTTTATATTGCTCCTTTTAAATAAATTTTGTTATTTGAAATATTACCACTGTTTTAAGAAATTAGGAATTGGGATTTTGTTATTATCATTTATAATCCGTACTATCGTGACCAGGAATTTGAAGTTTGGAGCAAACTTTAACTCAAAAAAAAATGGTTTATAAGTATTAAGTTAAAATCCTTAATGATTTAAGGACTATTTAATGTGTTAAGTCTTTAATCTTTGTCCTATTGATTATAGTTTATGAGCACCGGCCGCTCCATCGTAACTTTTTTGTGAGATGTTAGATATCGAAAATATATAAATAAAAATAGACAGTCAAAAGTAGTGGATAAAACAAAAGATGAATATTCAATGAAAAAAATGAAGGGGAAATAATAATGACAAACATTTATATATACACAATTTGAAACTATCAATTAATCTGTTGTAAGATGGTTGACATGTAGTCTTAAAAAAGATATGATTATATATGGAAAAGAGAATGTGAACACATGAAGGAAAAACCATTATTAATCTTGGTTAGTCAAGAATGAGTAAAAAATTAGTAAAACTAATGAATAAATTCCACTGCTATTAGGAAGTGAGTGTGTTCCTATAACATTGAACATCACAGTATTAATAAAGATTAATTATAAACACACGAGACAAGATGGGATCAAAATCAAAGTCAAATTCAATTATTTCAAGTATATAATCAATTCACAATATGCTACGCTGCATTTTAGAGATTTTCCATCGCTATATGGTTGTCAAAATCAATTATAAAACATAATACATGTGAATTGGTACGGTATTTTTATAAATTTGTGGCTATCAACCCATAACTAGATTTTTTAATTGATGGAAACATCAACCATGTTTAATTTGCATGGATAAGAACAGGTAACTATAGTCACCATCTCACCTAAATCTACTTATTATAATGGCAGTGGTTGAGTGTTTGAGGGCGAGTGCAAGTCACCAGTAAGGATTTCCAAATTTTAGTGGTTGAATTATAGTATTTGAAATGAAAAGATTAGGTTTTAAATTTTTGAGAAGATACTTCTTAAGAAAAGAGAAGTCAGTAATGCTCTAATTCCCGAGGAGTCATCCACTTTGTGTAAAATATAGTTATGGATGTTCTTTGAATTTTGTTTTTTGGATTTGAATTCGTATCTTATGACAGACAAAAATCGTTAAAAATTTAACATAATAAGATAGCCTAACATTTTATTTGTGCAAATTAAATAATTTAATTACAATCTTAGTGGATCAATCGATTAATATTAACTTCATCTATTTATGTGACTAGAGTAATTGGCTTAATTATTCTGAAGTTCCTTCACATTCTTAATTTGGACAACCAAAAATTATATATATGATGGACCGTCTGTGGCATATTTGAAATGTTGTTTACTAATATTGATCAGGCTTTTACAATCAAGTATAATTACATGATCTATCTTTTTGTCGTTAATTATGAGCTTAAGAGTATAAGCGTATTCTTAAACGGGGTTGACTAGATATGTTTACAGATAATTAGCAATATATTCCTTGCCTTATTTTTAAGGAAAAAGAACACTAATACCCATTAATTAATAATAATTCCTCAATACAAGTCATTGGTGCAATTATTTACTTGTAGAAAGAAATTAAGAGAGAGATTAATTTTGTAAGTACTTCATTATTAAGAGATAATTAAGGAGAGATATCATGCCAATATGTGTTGTTTGTAGTGCCAAAATACCCACTAATCACAATTAACACTTGAAAACAGATGTATGATTTCATCAGGATATCACCAAAAGAGCAGAAGTAACAAAACTGGAATTATATAGTTATGTGTAAGTAAAGAAAATTATGGCAAAGTGGAAAGAAGAAAAAGAGGAGGTTTAATTTAAAGTTGTGCCTTTATCATGTAATTATTTACTGTTGACTCTATTTTGTTTGCACTTTTGTTTATTCCCCTTTACCATATATTCTTTATAATTAATTACCTTGTGTTGCAGTAAGTACAAAAAGCAAGAAACAAATCTTGCGTACTAGATTCCAAGTATACTTTGCTTTGCACAAGTTAATTAGTTAATTAGATTAGTTTGAACATTTGGAGCTCTTTTTTTTTTCTAAAAGAAACTCCTATATTTTTATTAGTTATTAACCTCACAAATGGGAAGACTAGTCTGTATAATAATTATGAAAAATCTGGATACCCTTAAGATTTGAACCTAAGACCTCTTGATCTTAGATGTTGATACTTATCAACTGAATTACCCAACCTCGACATTTAACCACACATTAATGAGTTCTTTTATAGAGTGCTTCTACTTATAATCTTAACAGTGCCAAATTGGATTACTATTACACTTCTCATTCAAACTCTCCTTTTCCATTTGGCTTTGCATTTTAAATTCACATCATCATCATATAGTATCATATTTGACTTTCATCACAACATACAACATATAATGACTTGTATATAACAGTTTCGATAACAAAGTAATTATATTTTTTCCCATTTCAACAAATGCTTTAACCAATAATATTCACTTATAACAAACGTATTGAATACTGAACTAATATTTGATTTTACAAAATTTGCCAGACCTTGTTTTAAAATATATAGCAAATATTACGTTTTTGGATTGTTAAAAGTAAAGAGAATGAAAGTTAGCAAATAACGTGATCATCGCAGCTAAAGAACATTACTCTTTGACCAACATATACTAAATTAAGCAAAAAAATAGAGTCATTATATTTTCTAGTAATACTATAAAAAATTAATTTCCTATATATACAACTTGAAGCAGGCAAAGGATGCGAATCAAATAACATGAATCAGATAGTACCAATTTGTTGAAGTTGCAATATACTGTGTGTGTCTTTTTTGGGTCAGTATATTCTGGGACAGTCAGATGGGCCCACTTGTAGTGTTGACTTCTAGACTGGGCCCCAAGTTGTGTTAGTGTTTCTGCATCAACAGTGTAAAGAGAATTATAGAAACATGATGCATTGTTTAAATACACAAAATCCTACCATAAAAATTATAAAAAATATGAGTATTATCTACTAAACAAGGGCACTACTAGACATGTAAGATATGGATTCTATCACTATCTCTAATCTTACCATTAATTCAAGCATGAAATGCATAACTAAAGCTATCAAAAGCATCCAACAACTATCAAATGCATAGTCGTGTACATCTTCTCAGAACTATCAAGAGCATGACTCCAACATGTTGTGCTATTGTAGATGTGTTAGATCAAGCAATAATGCATTCATTGTAGACACACGAAGATGTTGATTCAAACTATAGTATATTTAATTAAAGTTAATTAGAAATGTATCCCTCATGTACCAAAGTTTTGGACTCACCCACATTGTTCCATGTGATGGGCATATTCATATGCAAGGAATTGAACTTGATTTTTCATTGGGTGGAAAATTTTATACTTGTTCTGAGTACGAGGCTAGTATCGATTTGATACTTGTTGTGATCTCATTCCAAAAAAATGTTGTTTATTTTCTTTTTTGCAGATTGATTCTCGTCAAGAATTAAATTTGTAATTTTTTAGAGTTTGAGACGTATCAAATATGTATCACAAATTGGAGGTTGTGTACATATTTTCCAAACCACAATTGATCAACTCATCAAAAAGTGAAGTGCTTACAAGGATGAGGATTACACATCAGCAAGCAAAAAGTGCAACAAATGAAGAATGGTGAAAAGATGAGCGTGACACATAAGCAAAAAAGAGCGAAGGGCCATAGGAAGCAAAGGCATGATCCACAAAAACAGTGTTGATGTAACAACAAAACTGGAGTTATGGCCCAAGAAGAGACTGTGAACAGCCATCTGGTTTTTGTGGATGAGCTTGCCACATTCACTCTTCGGCTAACCATGGCTGTGTTGTCAACGTCTATCACCCTTTCACTGCATGGATTTGGTGGCCTCTTCTTCCTGAGCACGTATAAGAGCTTCCTTAATAATTATTCTTTAAAATATAATATTTTAATACTATATTTTCATCAAATTTTAAATTCAACTCTATTTTTACTTACAATTCAATTTTTTTAATATTTTATTAATAAATTTACTAACAATTTTAACAAATCTACAATTTCTCATTAAATTTAAAAAATTACTATTCACTCTTTAATACTATTGACTTATTTTATTAATAAAATATTTATTTTTTAATATTTTCTCTCTTTAATATATAAATTTTAATAAAAATTAATACACAAATAAAAATAAAATAATATATTTAATTTTTCGAAATAAGTCAGTTTGTTGTACTTGCTCACTGCAACAGTAAATAATTATATTTGATAATAAGAAGTGCAAAATTGTGGGTCAGATGGGTAGCCGAAATGGCTGATGATTAATGGACAATATTAAGTACTAAGGCCATGCAATTTTTTAGTGTTTAAGCATTGTGCACCTTTTTAAAATGCAAAGTAGCTTTTTATATCGGAGGTCCAATACATGTGAACTCACCGAACTATTATACTTCGAGCAATTTATCCTTTCAACTTTGCGAATGATTACGCACGCTCTTGAACTTATAAAAATGCAACACGAAATTCCTTATGCAATTGACATGGCACAAACTGTGTGTTTCAAGCAACTCAGAAGCGTTAGAGCTCTGAAAAGAGCTAATGTGGCAGTAAAAAGACCAATTATTCATCAATCTATTCAAACCACTAACCCACTCTAACCTGGTAATTAATCATCCACTAATCCACTCAAACCCAGTAACCCACCACCCACTAATCCACTCACACCCGGTAACCCACCACTGACTGAAAATACCTCCATTAACACCACCAACAACTACCACCTTCATCACCACAACATCGAAGTAGAAACACATACCAAAACAAATTGAAACAAATAATTAGAACAAATCAAACATTACATATCGAAATTTAAAACATGTAAAACACCAAAATTCAATAGTCATCGCCACCTCCAAGACAAATGTGCTCTCAATCACTAAAACAAATCGATACCTATTAAAAACAGATTAAAACCATCGCCAAAACCAGAGGAAGCAACTCTCACTACTTTATTTGGACCTGTATCATTCAAAATTGTACACCGACAATCTTAAAGCACAAAGCCCACAGAAAAAAATCAACGAACTCACCATAAGATAGAATCAGGAAAGCAATAAGGAATTAAGCATGGGCAGTCTTGAGGACGAAACACATCCATCAAATCCCAGACCTCAAGAAGCGGCTTCTTCTCACTGCCACTTTGCCAGTGCTCGTAGACTCATTGGACTCGACGGTGGAGAGAGAGGCTGATACGGAAGGGAAAAGCTGGAGTGGCAGGGAGAGTAAATAACTTGAAATTGAAGGGCAAAGAAGACTTTTCCTTAGAAGAGAACAACAAGTTCATCGAACAACAAGTGAGATTAAGGTTCAGGACTACTTCGACGACACTTCAAAAAATGCGGAGGAGAGCGTGGATGACAAGGAAAAAGCTGTCGGAGGATAAGAAAATTCACAGTTGCTCGATCGTGGTGGAGGGAGAGAGCAGTGATGGAGACCAAGAAAGAAAGAGAGAGGAAGAGAGGAGAGAGAGATACAAACAAAAGAGAAGATGAGGGAAAAAAGGAAGGCACCAGATACAGTTGAGAGAGAAGAGGTGGAGAAAGGAAGGAGTTTTGGTGGGGATGGGTTTGATTTGGTTTGTTCTAGGTAGTTAGGTAGGGATAGGTTTTTTATTTTGAGTAATTGGGTGAGTTTGTGTTTGGTTTGGTTTAGCTTTACATGTTGATATGGACAAGTTTGTAAATTAGGTGGATACAAGCTTATATACGTGACGATTATTTTAAAATAAGTTGGTGCTTTTATTGTACACATTAGGCGCGTGATGTTTCTCACTCTTGTTGAGACTGAAACAACATGAAATGGAGGGCTATCTGATTGCCTTTTGCAAGTTCAGGGAGTTCATAACCATTCGTAAAGTTGAGGGGGTAAATTGCCCAAACATGATAATTCAGAATCATTCACATGTATAAGGCCGATATCTGAATAGCATCAACAGCTAAAAATGCGCAAAAGAATGGGGAAGAATTTGAGCTCCAACAATGATTGCCTAGCATAGAATCAGCAGTCCTAACTAACAAAAGAGCTACTCGGTTCACAGACCTAAGAACAAAAATAATTTGTATGTCTATCAAGCTCTGACAATTAACTTTTACAGCCATAATGAGTAAACAGACGTCTAAAATTTTTAACAATTTTTGGAAACTATTGTGAAATTTCACTAATGGTTAAGTATAAACTCTCGTCACTAACTATCACCGAATCGTATCGATTTTTCCTCTTTTAAGTAAATGTTTAGAGTTCGGACTAATTTGAATTCGAATTAGTGAGATACCAAGAAAATCTGATTTCTTAGTGATTTAATAAAAAATAAAATATTCTATTAGACGCTTGCATTATTTATCTTAATACTTAAGTACAAATTCTTAGCACTTTATAATTGGTATAAGAAAATATTACTTATTTTTGTGTGGCTCTCCTAGTTCCAATTCAAGTTCCTCGTCTTTGCATGTCTATAATTAATATAAGCAAAAACCTTTTTGTTTCAGTGCAAGATCCACGTCATTATTGTTTCTTGCAAGTTCATATTGGATAGACCACACTAATTATCATATCATGGCATAATTCAAACCCTAATCTCCCTGTCTTACACTCATGAGGTCATAGTCTCAATAATTCTGACTAAAAAAAGAATTGTTGGTTTTGATCGTACAAGGTCTAATAAAGCATGCATGGTTTCATGTTTTTTCTTTTATTAGAATTCTGTGTAGGACATTGTTATCTAAGAATAGAGATGTAATCTCACAACCCGGATCAGACTACAATCAGTGTATAAGGCAAACTAAATTTTTGACACGGTCTATCTCACACTAGTCCCAAATAATTAGAACGATTATCTAATTTATTTTACTTAATTAATTATTAAACCGATTTGTCAATAAGGTTAAATCATTTTGTGAATGTGTGCTGTCAATCAGGCCACAACCTGTTAATTATCTTAGAAAAAAAATAGTAAAAAGTTTGAATAAAAAAAATAAACTTTTAATGCTTTTATAATAACAATGTTGACGTTAGAGATAAAAGGGATATAAAGTACGACCAAGAAAGATTTAATAGTGTACCGAAATTAATCTTGAAATTTAACTACTTTAGGATAAGCACTTGATTAGCTCTTCCTTTCACTTCACTTAATTTCTCCGCCAAATTATTGCAAAAGAAGAAGCCTTTTTATTGAATTTTGTGGGCATCCTTTTGTGATAGTTCATGAATTTGTTCGAGTGGTCTTTTTCGTACACATCAATTCGAATTACGATTAGCATGGGTTTATTGGTGGAGTGGAATCTTTAATTTGCTTCACTATATAATTCAATATTTTTGAATAATTAAACATGAAATAAATTATCCATATAGACGTAAAATGTCTCCATCTTTGAAAATGAAACCCTACCTATCACCCCTTTCGTTTCTTGGCTTCCCTCTAAAAAGAGCACCACTTGAGAAACCTAAATCCATTTTCACGTACGATTAAAATTACCACTCTTAAGATCTTTATTACTGATTAAATATTAATAGTATTAAGGTGGATTTAGATTTTTTTTTTCATACTTTTAAATTTCTTGAACTACTCAAAGAAATTCTAATTTATGGGAATTTTATAGTTTGCTGAACTTATTTTTTCCAAATCTAATTAGAATCGCATATTTGTAATGAACAATTAGAAATTGTTCTTCTCAAAATGAGAGGAGCTCAATTTTCGACATGCCCTTTTCACATATACTTTGCTTTCTAATTGTATACGTTGCATTGCAACTTGCATGGGGCCAAACCCATGTTGTTGTTGTAAACATGGTGAAGTTTGGTCAATATGCAACCACCAGGAACTACTAATGGGCATAATCAACTTAACCACCAAGCCCCCCATCTTTCTCTCTCATTTATTTTACCCCACCACAACATTCGTCCATCTAAAACCCCTCCCATCCATGCATATTTAGCAATAGAAGAATATTAAAATCGAATAGATAGCTCAAATGACAATAATATTTTTAAGTTAAAACACTTAATATTTTTGAAAAGATCATAAGTTCAAGATTCTTAGAATACAATTTTTTTCGCTGTTATTTTATCTACTATAAAAAATCAAATTCTTGACCTCTTAATACTACAATTGATTCCAGTATTAACGAAAATACAAAATTTTCTTGGACCACCAAAGAAGAATTACACTTTAGTGTTGGTTGAGTCATAGGGTATATATAAGAGATAACGGTGTGAAGGTGAAGCAAAGAGGGTCCAACCATTCTCTTTGGTTTAGCTTCTTGGACCACCTTACCGGAGAGGGCACTGCCTCCACGTACTTTACTTTCTTTTGCCCCAAACGTTGTTTTCGTTTTCAAGAAGAATTTCATGCTAGTCTTTGTCCTTACCGGACGGTTTTCTTGACGTTCAAGGACATGAGAACCATGAATTCTCTTCACCAATAGATTGTCATACATCCTTTCGATACTCATCTCCTTAGGCCGTAGCCTCGTTTAACAAGAAGCATCAGCAAAGTGTCGGTTCAATAATTAATACGCATATTGAACTTGAGAAAATAATTATTCATAGAGTACTAAGGATTCGAATTCTATAAAAAAAATATGTTTGGGGTATGAAAACCTTCAATATCCTAATCCTAAAGTTGTCACCGAAGTTATATCCTCCATTTTCTTATCTAATCAACCTAGTTGGAATGACAAAAAATAGTGTCACTAGTGTATGAATTCAACCTAACTGATTCGATTCATTAGTGGGGTGGTCTTTTCATTAAAAAAAAAGTTTTCCACCGTAATTATCCAACAATTTTGATTTTACGTACTATTATGCTGGTAGGATCTCCGTTATTGTTCGCTAAAACAATAAAAAGTAGTTGATGAACGTAGTGTTCAAGTTGATTACTCCATCGTAGAACATGCAATTAATGGGAAATAGTTTATGATAAAAATTGATGTACTCAGCAAACACAAACGGAGATGTTGATAAGACTTTAAATTTGGCGAAAGAGGCATTTGATTGGAGGATGAGGACGACACTTCAGCTTATCTATATAGAACTTGTAAGAGAAAGACAATCCTCATCAGTTATCATTTTAGTACCTTAACTTTCGGTTATGTAATAAAGCTTATCACTCCAAGGAAATACATGAAAGGGTAGGCATTCCCATCCTCCAACGTTTTTTTCTTTTCCCTTTCCCTTTCTTTTTTAATGTTAAATCACTTTATAAGCATTTAATTGTAAGATGGAAAAACATGTCTTGAATTGCCAATTCTATACAAACTATTTTTGAAGAAATCAACTAATCTTTAATAGTTCATACAAATCCTCTATGATACTAAAGAATCAAGAGTTAAATTCTCATTTATTCGAGCTTACTAAATTTTAAACCAACCAGGTTTATGCGTAATATGAAGCTCAAGCTACGTTCCACTTCAACCTCGAGTTTTCTTTATTGAAATGAGCCTGAACACTCCAAACTTGACTTGATCATACCTGTAGCCTGAATATTCCAAGCTCGACATGATTACACTCCTACATGTGTATGAAGAGATAACATAGTTACCAAATATTCAAAATTTTCAGGCCATCCAATAATTATTTAAAGAAAATAGAATAAAATATAAGATCATCTGTTAAGGTTTGCAAAGAGCAAAGAAACAGTTGGTCCGTTATTTATTTTCCGTTATGATAGGAATGCCACACACTCCAAGAGGAGGGTCATTAATGACAGGCATATCCAAAACTTGTGGTGTTTTTGGGACCCTACATGATCAACTGAAGGCCTCTTTTGTAACCTTTGCCTCTAACATGTAGGGTTCTATTTGCACTTCGCAGTTCATATTATTATTGTATCCAATAGCCTTAGCCTTATCTGTAATGTTCCTTAGCCTTATCTGTATTGTTGTTATGGATAAAACATTCATTCAGTTAAGGATGTTTGTGGATGGATGCAGTTTCAGACAATCTTGGTGCTCAGAACAGTTTCTAGCCAGAAAATTTTCATTGTTCAATCCTCACATGATTCATGTTGTACTAAAAAATTCATATATACATCGCATAACTTACCTACAAGTTGTGAACATGCAAAATTTCATCATCTCTGTAAACTCTCTGAATGTCTCTTTCAAGACAGTCAACATCACTTGATTCCAGCCTTATCCTCCCTGTCCACCTAGGATAGAAAGGAAAATAGATAATTGATCAGTGAAAGCATTTTACAAAATATCAGCAAATGGAAGCTAAGAAAGTAGAGGTAGGAGAAAAAATAATAAGCAAGGAAGTTAGTGAAGAAGGATGGAAAGTGCTGGTCACAGTTCCTACATATTAGGTCACTTGTGTAGACTTTAGCTCTGGATGAGAAATCAGATGGTCATTGTCAGAGATAAATTGTACCACAATGAAGTCAAAGTATTTTCTTCGTTTATCATGATGATAAATACAATATTTATCATCTCCATTCTCTCATCTTTGTCACCCTAAAGTATGATAGAGAAAATGAACTATGTAGGCCACCTTATGAAAAGAAAGTCTAAATTGAGAAGCTTTTAGAAATTCCGGCTTCACTTTTGTTGGTATTATGGATTTGGAAGTGCGCTTCTACACTTTAATGAAAAAATTTCAAAGCAAGGGCAAGAAATTAGGAGGAATTACCTAATTGCAAAGGCAATACACCATGTTGTTCTACCTATGACATAAGAAACTAAAGACATGCTTTCGGTTCAAACTTGGTTTGTCATACAATAGGAGGCCTTGAGCCTGACCAAGCCTAAATATAAGGTCAGAATTCAGCTATTAGCAAATAGTTTTAATTTATGTCTCAGCTCAAACCAACTTGATTCGTTAATTCAAGTTGAGATGAACACAAATCCTAGCATAAAACCCAAGTTTTCATAAGCTAAACAAGCAAAATTGAAATAATCTAAGCAAACCAAGCTTAAACAATGAAAATTTCTTTTTATATAAAATAAAAGAAAAACAATTGAGCTGAACTTCAATCTATGCTTTGAGCCGATTGGGAATAGTAATCTGTATAGGGCTTGGCTTGTCAGAATAATCAAGCCTGTTCATAAGCTCAAGCTCAACTCCTAAGGCCAGAAAGGAGTGCTAGACTGCCAACTTAAAGAATTGCACAATTCCACAAGCTTCTAAAAATCAGGCCTAGGAATGGACTGGCCAGTCCATATGCCACCAGAGCAAAATACAAGGCTTGAAATGACCTTTGAGCCCAAAGAATAAGAGCACATAAAGCAACATGTAGAAGCAGACTGAAGCCTCAATGAAAGCTCTTTATGAAAGAAAGAACCGAAAGTAGCCCTTCAATGACAACAGTATCACGAGTAACATTATCTTTACCATTGAAATTTTTAGTGGATGGTTAGAAATTTAACAAGCCATTTCCTTAATATTTTTCTAAAACTCTTCCAAAAAGAGAAGAATGCACTCGAACCACAGACTCAGCAGCAGGATTACTAGTTAAGGAAGGCAGCATGTTTTCTTGGATAATTTGAATTCTTTTTCTGGATTATAGAAATATTCATTAACCTAAATTAGGTGGTTGATGTTTTCTTACACCTCTGCCTCTGATTTTGCTTCTTTGCCTAACAAATCTAATCTTCTAATAATCAATGTGAGAGTTCTTAATGTTATCTGTCCACACCTACCTACATTATGCCAATATGTTGCCCTTAAGGTAAACCATACCTGAAAACTACTAAATAGACAAGAAAGTAAATTTTCACTTACTATTTTGTTCCTCCAGAATCATCTTGTCAGAAGAACTAACAGAAAATCCAAACTTTTGCATGACCTCTTCCAAGCGATTTACATTAGTTAAGTACAGATAGCCAACCTAGAAGATGAAAGAAAACAAGGTTAAAATGAAACCATAATCAGATCACTAGTAATGACACACCTGACTGTATCAACAAGCAAATTGGATTAAAATCAATAGCAAAACATATAATTTCATATGCCTAATAAACACAAAATGATATCATTCACTCTATCTTGGTCAACATTTAACACTTTCAACATCTACTATCAATTGAAGTCGAACACTATTACATTTTTCTGTTCTTCTCAACAAGACAATGTTGTAGAGATGTCACTATTCTAAAGGAAAGCTGATATTGTTTTAGAGAAACAAAAAAGTAAAAAGCACCTACTAGTGCTTCCAATGAGGATGCTCTATTATAAACTGCTACTCCTGCTCTTTTTCTAGTCTTTGTTTTGGCTGAACCAATATTCTTTCCCCTTCGAAGGACATCCCTGAATACAAGTTATCAAATGGCACAATCAATAAAAACCTTTCGAAGTTATAATTAATATTTCCTAGCAGCAGTAGAGATCTATTCAAGTGCTCAAAGTAGATTCCAACCAAAAGGAAACACTAAAAGGTTTTTGCAATTCTTCAATGCGAAGAAGCAATTGGAGGAAAATAACAGTAGACAATCTTTCCCACTGACCTTTCTTCTTCGGACAAGAAGTTATCATTAAGAAGCTTCTGAAGTAGTGCATCCTGATGCACGAAACAAAATCAGATAATTAACGCAAGAAACAACCATGTATAGATTTCAAGGAAATCAATCCCAAAAATGAAAGTTTGCAATCTTTGAGAGGAGGAAATATTCACCAAAGATTGGGTTGTGAAAAAAACAAAGGCAGGGAAATTTGTGTACCTGTGCTTCACATCGAACAACTGCCATCACACGATCATTATATTCATCAATACTCATTGGTGGAAACAAAAAGTGCCTGCGAGCATATAGCTGCATAAGAAACGTTGGAATAAGATATGTAGGAATGTCGAATACACTTCAAATGAGCAGTAATCATATCTATATAATATATAGCAACTCGTTTGGCATTGCTTAAAAAAATAAATCCCTTCTTTTCAAATGAAAAAACTGCATTATTTATTCAAATTGTGTCACCCAGTACTAAAGGAGATTCATTTACACTACGCACCTCATCTATGCTATCGCCAACATATGCCACTTGAAATAAAAAGTTCACATTTTTATTCAAAAAATTATCGTTCAATGCAAAAAAGGAGATTCATTTACACCACGCACCTCATATATGCTATCGCCAATATATGCTAGAGTTGCTGCATTAAAAACCGATCGAGGCTTCTCCACTTTTGGTGGACTTGGTAGCCAAGTTTCATACCCCAAGTAAGATTCTTCATATTTCACTACAAACCCATAATTGAATTTCATTAAAAAACACAATCGAACATCAACATACACCACATTAACTCCTCACAAATGATCCAAAGCTTTCAACTTTAAACTTCATCACCACAATTAACTTCAATTCCCTAATAAGCACACGCAAGTTTCAACGATTATGCTATGTGGAACCAATGAGAGTTAAGAATCAGATTGATTACCTTGTTTAGTGTTGTTGCGTCTTAGAAGATCTAAGACGGACTGGGCAGAGATAGTGAGAGTCGGTGAAGTAACCGTTGTAG
>CAODLS010908526.1:0-21259 GCA_948243855.1 Flueggea neowawraea | reverse complement strand
GTCTAGTACAAATCCTGAAACTTCTTAATTATGATCTCCTTTTTTATATATTTTTTTGATAAGTTCCGTTTTTATAATTTTTAAAAATATATATAATATTGTTGCATGTTGTTTATTTCCTTAAATATCCTGGTCCACCCCCCCCCCCCCCCCCCCCTATGTTAACGTTGCTTGCTTGAAGCACAAGAGTTTTAGAACGAACTAGGCGCCGGGAGGCCTGAGGCTGCTCATTTGGCAGTAAAAGTTGTGATGTCATTGGCAGCTTTTCAGGGACTATCACTAAGCTTAACTTTAGTAGCATTGAGGAATGTTTGGGGATTCTTGTACACCAATGACAAACAAGTCATAAGATATTTGGCAGCTGTATTTCCAGTGCTTGCCGTCTCCAACTTCATGGATGGAATGCAGGCTGCCCTCTCAGGTTCAGCTTCATATATAGCATGAAAATCACTAAACTATTTCTGGTTCAGTACACAATTGTCAAACCCAATTAATTGGTTTCAGTCTTTTTAGTTTTCCAAATTATTGTTGCCTTAAAACTCAAACAACAATAATGAAAAAAGTCCGAACACTTGAGAATCGCGAACGTCACCTCAAGACCTAAAAATACAAGAAATGGTGAAGTCGGTGGAACCTCTGACGCTCAAGTCAGAAGAGATCTTGGCCGAGTTTTAGTGAGAGTGAATAATAGAGCATAACTCAGCAGGTCGTCTATGACAACTATTTATTGAGTGGCTGATGATGAGAGAATATTAACGTTTTTGTAACGGTCTTCAATAATAGCAATTGTAACATTTCCATTACATATAATAATTAAATATATTAATTGAATTTTAACCATGTCTCATCAATTGATTCCTATTTTTTCTTTGGATTTTTCAAAGATAAGAGTAAATAATGTGACATGCTTCTTTCCAAGCGTGAGTTAAATGTATTGTGTATTTTCTAGTAGCTGCAAAATAGGAGAAAATAAGAGGAGTTAGGACAGTTTGGAATTAACTCTTTAAAACTTGAAAAAATATTATAATTCCTCAGGAATTTGGGGACTTAAATTATTATTTGACAGATTTTCATTGAGATGGCTCAATGATTGCCGCCCCTCAACTTGGACCGCCTCGGCTCACCATTTTCTTCCTATTTTGAATCCCAATATCATGTGCCAGATTCCCTAATTTAATTTTCTTTCTTAATTTGAAACTGTTTTCATGCAATTTTGTTTCAAATCAAATTTTGTTCTCCCTCAATTTTGGTTGACCGATTCCTCTCTTCTTGTTTATGAAAACTTTTAATTTGCTTCCCATTTTTATTTTTTTCTGTCCTTCACCATTCGAACTCTTTAGCCCTAGCAATATAAGGAATTTTTGCTTCCCCTTCTTCGTTTGCTGTGACGTTACGCCTCCGCTAGTTCGTATTTCCAGAATGAATTTTTTTTATTCCTTGCTTTGCTGCTCTTTTCTCACAGGAGATAGAGTCCATCTACTCTTAACTTTTTTCTTCTTATGAACTTCCGCCGACACATAGCAATATTAACAAGTTTAGTGTGAAGTACTATTTGAATCTTGTCCCCATTGATGAGTGGACTGTCGCTATTGTAAGCAACAAGAGATTGCAATGTACAGGTTGCAGGAGAATTCCTAATTTTATCACTTTGCTGACATCGGCTTTTTGTTCAATGAGAAAGGAGTGTAGATTAACTGCTTTTTGACACCTTGTAAAGCTTTGAAGTTGGGATTTAAAGGGTCTGATTGGTTGGTTTGGTGTCATGTTTTGTGGACTATGTGAAGTGGGTTGTTGCTCGACGCCCATAAAGAGTGAGTTTTTCTCTTTTTTCTTGTTACAACTATTGGGTTTTGTTGCTTTTTTTTTCTTCAGTTTGTTTTGTTGTGTTGCAATTGCTTCTCTTTTCTTTCTTTTTCTCTTTTTTCTTTTTTTTTTTATTTGTTGCAACTGCTGGAATTTGTATTATTTTTTTTCGCAGATTTTTTTCTCCAATTCTTCTCGCCTCCGGCCTCAACAAGAATTTTCCTCTTTGAGATGCATGTTGTTCAAGGCGCTCGAGAGTCAAACCACTTGTTCGAAGTGTTTGAGAGTCGGTGCGTTGTTCGAGATGTTCTAGAGTCAACACACTTGTTCGAAGTGTTTGAGAGTCACTTGTTCGAGGCGCTCAAGAGTTGACATGTTGTTTGAGGTTCAAGGTGCTCGAGAGCTGACATGCCGTTCGAGATACCAAACAACGAGTTGTTCGTGACACCAGACAACAAGGAGTTTGTGGAGTGGATTAGTCAACGAGTCGTTTTACTGAGGACTTCATCCACATTGCCACATGGGCGTTCAGGAGTTGCACCTTGGAGGACTTCACCCCCATTACCGAGTGGGCGTTCATGAGCCGCACCTTGGAGGACTTCACCCTCATTACCGAGTGGGCATTCAGAAGTTGTAGATTGGAGATTTCACCACTACTATAGAGTAGGTGTTCAGCTTGCCACCCCCACCACTATGTGGATGTTTAGGAGCTACACCTTGGAGAATTTCACCCCTGCTACCGAGTAGGTGTTCAAGAGTTGCATCTTGGTGGATTGTGGCTTGGGGCTTATGGTTTGTACTCGCAGAGTTTACTGACTCGTCCACCAAGCTTACCAACTCGCCTAGTCCATCATCACCAACTCACTTTGCAGAGTTCACCAACTCGCCTTGCGGAGTTCACCATCTTCATGTGGAGTTCACCTCCTCTAGAGGTTCAGCATCTCGACCCCACCTCGCGAAGTTTGCTATTTTCCCGTGGAGTTTACCTCTTTTGGAGGTTCATCATCTCGACCCCACCTTGTGGAGTTCGCTATCTCCTTGTGGAGTTCGCCTCCTCGGGAGGTTCAACATTTCCTCATGGAGTTCACCAACTCATCAAGTGGAGTTCCTCAAGAAGTTTTTCATTTCAACTCCCCTTTGTGAACATCATCATCTCTCCGTTGAGTTCACCTCCTCAGGTCTTCAGGAGGTTCATCATTTCCTAGTGGAGTTCATCATCTCCTCAGGAAGTTCATAATCTCCACTCCACTTCACAAAGCTGATCATCCACTCCACTTCGCGAAACTCGTCATCCTCACCATACTAGTGTTCAAGGACTTTCCACTAGGTGATCGTGATGAGGGTCGAGCTCTTACTAGAACCAATTGTTTTATTTGTTACTCTTGTCTGTGTACTTGTTCATGTGTTTTTCTTTACTGCACAACAATTGTTATGCACCGTCGCTCCCCAATCACATGGCCAAATGATTTTTTGGACAAGTGATTTCGATAGAGTCTTAGTAGTAATTCGCTTGCTGAGGACGAAGTAGACAAATTATCATATGCGCTCGTGACGATACCGCTTGGAGTTTCACTTGTTATAGGCCTTAGTGAATAATATATCGCTTGTATTCATGACAATACCACTTGGGGTTTCACTTGTCACATGTCTTAGCAAATTTTGGTGTTGATCACAAGTAGACAGATTATCGCATGTGTTTATGATAATACCACTTGGAGTTTCACTTGCCACATGTCTTAACGAATAAACAGTCACGTGCATCCATGACAATACCACTTAGGGTTTCACTTGCCATAATTGTGTGATGTTCAATTTTCCACTACGTGTGTTCTATAACGAGCGCTCAGTTTCCCGCAAGCTTCATGCTTCATTGCCACATCGCAGTCTATCTTTTTATCGCGTGGTGAGAGCTCGATTTCTCGCAAGCTTTTCTACTCATTTGGTGTATTCCTCTCGTGAGAGCCCGATTACTCTCAAACTTTTCTACTCATGGTTTAGTTGTTCGACGCATGCTCTTAGTGAGGGTTTGAGTTTTAACAAGCCTTTCTACTCACGCAGCCTTAACAACCTCTTATTCTTTATTACACGGGTAGATGGTGATAGTCCAATTTCTCACAAGCTTTTCTACTCACGCCGCATTTTACTGGTTTTAAGACGGGTCATTGTACAATGATGGTGAGGAGCCAATTCTTCGACTCGCAACATGCATGTCGCTTTTGGTTACATTGGCTCGGTTTCTGCAAGCCTTTTCTATTTTGTGTGGCCAAGCGCTTGACTTGCCTTAACCTATTCTTCATTCACAAGAATAGTTATTTATGAATGTAAGAGACGAATGATATTTACTAAACAAAAAATTAAACGACAAAAATCAACAAAAACTTAAAGTATTCAACTTTTTACCACCATCTAAAGTATACTCAAGGGACAAAGCGTGACATCTCTAGTGGCAGCATGCCTAGTTAGCCACATGTTGATCACTTCTTTGATCATCATTCAATGCCTTGTTTCATTGCTCGACTTGCTTTTCGATACTTCATCATCAACAAATTGGTCCAAATGCCCACCTCGAACCAAGTTCTCAATTTTATTCTCCATTTCTCGACACTTGTTCGTGGAGTGTCCACTCGTGTCATGGTATCGACAGTAGGCATCCTTATTCCTCCTTAGAGGCCTGTCAGTTCCTAGGGGAAAAAAGATGAGTCCATACCCCTCTATTGCCGCTAAGATCGTTGATCTCGATTCGTTCAACAACGTATACTTCTCAAAATGAGGGCTAATGAGTGCTCTAGAATCTTTCGACTTCTCCTTCTTCTTATTTGACTCCACCTGAGCCTATCTCTCCTTCCTCTTTTTCTCGTTGACGTCTTTGGTTCCCACGATACTTATAACCTCAGACTGCAGTATATACCTTTTAGCGCGAACGAATAGAACGGCTAGGGTCTTGGGTTGGTCTAGAGACAACGACCCTTGTAGCTGCACTAATCGTGTCTCTTGTAGCATTGCAGCTACTGCTACCCTCGATTGCAAATCATGAACCTCAAGAGCTGCATTTCTGAATCTATCCACGTATTTTCGAAGAGTCTCCTTCTCATTCTACCTAATGCTCAGCAAGTATGTAGCATCCTTCTCCCTCTTACTATTGATGATGAAGGCATTAATGAATTCCTTCCTGAGTTGCTCAAAGCAGGAGAGTGACGCCTCCTTCAACCCATTGAACCAAGAACGTGCATGGTCCTTCAATGTTATTGGGAACGTGCGACACATGATGGCGTCCTCCCATCCATGAAGCATTATAATGGCCTCATAGTTTTGGATGTGTTCATGTGGGTTCTCCTTTCTCGAGAAAGTTGGCAGTTGTGGCATCTTGAACTTCGGAGAAATTGGTTTTCCCATGACCTCCTTGGTGAATGGGACTTTAGCCTGCTGTTGTTCTTCCTCCTTATGAATCAACTTTCTTTGCTCTAGAACTTTGTCAATCATCCTCTTTATGTTTGTCATCACTCGAACATTCATCGTGGATCGATGCTCTACCTCGGCCTTCTTCGGAGGAATTCTCGGTTCTCTTTTGCAAGTACTCTCCTCCAATTCAGGGTAGCACCGGGCATTGCGATGATCTAGTCGAGGTGGAGGATTTTGGTGCTCAGAAAGATGATGGAGTTGACGATGACTTTCTGGCGGAACATCATGTATGTCTACTATTTCTCTACTTCGAGCATAGACGCGCAAGGTGGGTGGAAGGACTGCTTGAGGAAGAAACCGCTTGAACAAGGCAGCCATCTCACTTACAACTCTCTGCTTCTCCTCGTTTTGCTTCCTCAATGTCTCGTAGTCGGCAAGTGGAATAGTAGGGATGATAGTTCTCGATGCTCCTGCTTCAACACCAACTCTCCTTGCATCCTCCTCGGGATGTCCAGCTTGGTTCAAATATGTTAGCACCATGGCGAATAAGGAGGTGTTGTCGATGGACTTTTGCTTTAGAGCGTCGACGAACAAGGCTTTTCGTTTACTGTTTCCACAGATGGCGTCAATTGTTATGGACCATGTCTGCGCGCTAAGCTCATCCATTGAGGTATTATCTGCTTTGGGCTCATGAGCCCTCATGGTTTTGTCCCTGAAAAGGCTCTTCAGTGGTTTGAGGGAGAAAAGTGCTTATAAGTGACCCTTAACCTCAACTCCTAGGCGATGTGGGAGCATGACACTACACAAATATTTGCAGGTATTGCTAGAGGTTGTGGTTGGCAGAAGATTGGAGCGTTGGTGAACTCAGGATCATATTACCTTGATGGACTGGCTTGTGCTATCATAAGTTCAACTTTTATATTATGGTCCATTCTAGGATTTAATTTTTTGTTGGTTGCATTTAACTTCTAGAGGAAATCGAGCTTTTCTCCTTAAATATTAGAATTGACTTTATAATCCTGATTGAGCATTATAGATAACCGATTTCATACTACTAAACTACAAGCTTATTACTTTTAATCAAAATTGTCAATTGCCCAAAAATGTTTCGAAACATGTATGCTAATTATGTGTTATTGATAAAGGGGCTTTGGATGGGAATTATATGTGGGAGTGGTCTGCAAACGATATTGCTTTTAGGCATTACCATGAGCACAAATTGGAAGGATGAAGAATTTCTTCCATTTGATTTTTTTTTTGAATTAATTATCTATATCTGTTTTTAATGGCTCATTAATGTATGGAATTTTCAGGTAAAGAAGGCCAGAGAAAGATTGTATGCTGCAGATATCCTAAACGATCACATAGCAACAGAAGTGGTTTAATTAGTGCTACTTCTTATGTAAGAGTGAAAACGACCGATCTTGTTGATGTGTGATATCTCTACCTCTTGTGAGATCGATAGTTTTACGATGTGTCATCCTCCCCTACATGCCATGCGTGCTGGTGAATAAATGATAGTTTAATCAGTAAATGATGGGTGGTACTACAATGAGGACTCTTAAAAAGAGTCCTCATTGAGGAATCGAGTTACTTAATTTCAGTCTCAGTTACTTAATTTGAGGTGGAAGTTACTTAATTGTAACTCTAAAAGTTACTTAATTTTGGATGTCGTTACTTAATTTAGCCACCGGTTACTTAATTTTGATCGGCTACTTAATTTTGTGATAAATTAAATAACTATAACTGTTACTTAATTGTTGTTGAAATTATTTAATTTAAGTCTCAGTTACTTAATTTACTAAAGGAGTTCTCATTGAGAACTCTTTTTAGGAGTTCTCATTGTAGTAACTCCCGTAAATTATAGTTTAATCGGTGAGCAATCGTCTCAGTTCGAATTCCGCGTGTATACATATAAATTTTTCTTTAATAAATCGTTTCATTTGCTTTTACGACAATTGAGCTTGCAACTCTTTAGTGTTGAAAACATTTCCAATACCAATCATCTATAAACCCATTGATTTTACGAATAAACTGTTAATTCAGTGATAAGTATGTTGACTCTGCGAAAACTATTTGTCTTAAGGTTAGGGTTCAAATTCCAGCAAAGACACTTGGTGATTGGAAGGAGTTAACCGTTAATACTCTAATCTCCAAATAGATGACCAATACCCTTTGTAAAAAAAAAAAAATTGGTTCCACGTGCATACATATATAACTAAATAATAAAAATCTAATAAAATTATCACCATCACTAATTAGGCTAATTTCCTAATGTTTTCACCAAGCAATTAATGCGAATTCCAGTCCAAAAACCTACGATTCATTGTGTTGATTGTCCTGGTACAATGGGTAGCAATTAACACCCTAAGCAAGGAGCCGACCTTTAGTTAAATATTAAATTATATCATTCCTAAACAAGTAACGCACCAACCAGAAAGAACCCATGTGAGCACATGTTTCCCAACATATTCATCAATATTAATCAATCAAATTAGTACAACCACACCCACAATGTTCAAGGAACCAACCTCCACAAAATTAATTACCACATTCTGCATCTTCATCTTGGTTCTTCTGACATGACCCTGTCCAAAACCAACACAACTTCAGGAATAACAACAACAACGTTGCTGCTGTTGTTTTTGTTGTTGTTCAATCTTTTTGTGTCTTGTTGTATTGTTACGTATTGCTTTAACAATGCTATGGATCGGTCAAGTCCATATGGACCGGTTCTCTTTGTTGCAGGGTTGGTGTTGGCATCAGCATTGCTTGTTGTTGCAGCACGTGCTACCTTGCTGACATGGATCACGGTGCTAGTGTTGTTAGCCTTTGCCGGGACCCGCCGCCGGGTTCTTGTTCAACAAGGGAGGAAGATCACCACTGATGTTGTCTTGTATTTTGTCAAAGGGTGTGCTAATTAAAACATTACAGACTCTATACTTTTTGGTGTTCTTGTGAATTACTTTTTTATTGCCTTTTTTTTCCGATCTTTAAGGCTAAACCCAGAAAAATTTCATGGGTCAAACATTAGAGTCTAGTGGATAACTCATTGAACTGTTTGGCCTTAGATGAGTGCTGAGGTGACGAAATTCGGCTACCTTACTAGGTTCGACTATGGCTCTATCGAACATTCTGCAGCAGAAAAGAATTTATATGTTCACGCCTAGCAGGGATAGCTACTACTGGTTGCCTCCCTCTCATTTTCTTCGTAAAAAAAAAAAAGTTCTGATGTATATATTTTTTTCCAATTTAGTCCCTTGCACACGTATGAATATGGTGTATTTGGTTGTCAAGTCTGGTGGAAAAAAAAAAAGGAAAAAAGCAATTGTATGTACTTACTGAATTGTTAAGACCGTAGCAGCAACAAACGAAAAGAGAAGATTTTTTTAGTTTAGTAGTCCCTTTCGAATAAATTTTTATTTATGAAACTTCAAATCTGATAATAGGGGCAACAATTTCATTGACAATATTGAAAGTCTTAATTGAGTAGATTAATCACACAAGAGGGTCATATCATATTTATCAAAATCATATCATAATAATAGTAATAATAATAACACTTATAAAATAAAAGTAGCTAAGCGGTAAAACTTTTTTAAATTAATATCGCCTTCTTTCTTTTTAATAATTATAAATCTGTTATTTTGACATTTATTATTTTTTATTTAAGTAAATATGGTTTTTTTCTGAATTAATTAAACATTTTATTTGATTTCAATTTGAATTTGAATTATCATGGTCAGATTTGTTAAATAGATAGATAATTGGAAAAGATTTTTAAATGAATTTAACATTATCTTAAACATAGATTTGAAGAATTTTATCTGAAACAATCTTTTACGTTGCTTCAAAATTTCCACTATAAATGTCCTCACCAATATTTTCACTATAAATACCCTCACCAATATATAAATCCTAATAGCAAAAAAAAAATATAGCAACACTTTACGAACACAATATAATCAAATGGGTATCACAGTGCCATTCGTAAAGTTGCATCTTTTCCTTGTAGTGGCTACACACCAAACCAATATATTGAGCAAAGACTTGCGATTATCATCAAGATTTGAAACTAGAGATGAAAGAGATCATTGAAATGATAAAACATAGATATTTTGAAGACATAAGTCAACTTCAAGATTAGAAGGAATCACCATGTTTGTAGACGATTTCGCTAGCTACCAAGTTCTTTTGAGAGCAAGTATTGTTTGTTCATAATTAGTCTTGGGAGCCTTTGGTTTAAAAATGTATCGGAATCAGAATCAAAATTGATTATATAGTGTTGTGGATCATGTCCGCGCACTAGACCCATCCACTAAGATATTGTCCGCTATGGGCTCATGGGCCCTCATAGTTTTGTCTCTGAAAAGGCGTCTCAGTGGTTTAAGGGAAAAAAGTACTCATAAGCGACCATTGACCTCGACTCCTAGGTAATGTGAGAGCATGACACTGTAATAGCCCCAGTCGAGACTAAGGGGTTTAGAAACACAACTTTTAGCCCAATGACTTTTTGCTTGGGTCCTCATAGACGGCGCCAATTGTTGTTGCCTCAAAACTCGAACAACAATAATGAAGAAAACTCGAACATTTGAGAATTGTAAATGTCGTCTCGAAACTTGAAAATACAAGAAATGGTGAGGTGGGGATGCTCTGCAGGGGAACCTCCAACGCTCAAGTCAGTAGAGATCTTAACAGAGTATTAGTGAAAGTGGAGAATATAGCATACCTCAGCAGGTCATCTATGACAACTATTTATAGAGTGATTGATAATGAGAGAATATTAACGTCTTTGTAACGGTCTTCAATAATAGTGATTGTAATGTTTTCGTTACATTTGATAATTAAATATATTAATTGAATTTTAACCATGTCTCATCATATAGAAATGAGAATGACATGAATCATAATTAAATTGGTTCTTTGTTTGGTTTATTTATACTACGGAATCGGATTCAATTATAAAAAATTCACATATTCAACCATGAATTCGACATGATAAAATAAAATATCATAAAATTATTATTAAAGTTATAAAAAATTAGTAAGCAAAATAAAAGAATTATATAAGTTTATAAAAAATTCTTATGATCAAAATGTGTTTGTAAATGACAAATAAAATAGCTATAAAAAGAAACAAGTTTCTAAAAATGTATTATTAAAATTAATCTTGAGATGATAAATATATTGTCTTTGAATTAAATTTCCTATAGGACAAAGAGTACTCATAATATATTGTCTTTTCATATTTGAAGACGCTTGGAATAATACTTAAAGTTTATTTTGCTCTACAGTGTGGATATTAGCTGCTTTAAAAATTCCATCACTTGTCAATTCTTCAAGTTTTAGTAATTCATTCAATACATTGCTACTCATGTCATTCATATGGTTTTCACGATCTTTTTCCTATGAGAATGAATTTGCTAAAATTGCTAAATCGTTACTATATCCTGCGTAAATGTTCCAAAAGTAAAAATCAACAGCCACATCAATACTTTTCTTTACCTCTTTTCACACATTTTTTCTGCCAATCGTCGTTTTGCACTTTTCAATGTAGACCCAACTATTTATTCAGTTATATATACATCTTCATCCATGTTGTTGATTGTCTCAAGCACAGTTTCATCATCTTTTCTAGTAGCTGTATCACCTCCAACTAATTCAGTAATGGCATGTTAATGAATAAAAATGCACATTCCATAAACCTCTTGACTTACTATGATTCTGCAATTAATAAAGAAACTTCATTAATAATTCATTTTACAAAGAAAAACAACTATATGATAATTTGAAGAAGTCATCTAACTAAGCACCATTCGTTGTATACACTTTTTTTTGCACTAAATCACTTTTTCTCATCATCTTACCCAAATCTGGACTTACTTAACATCTAAAATATATCATGATGCTTTCTTTTCATTAGCTTCCTCCTAAAATCAATGTGTGGCTTAGCTTTCAAACAGGATTAGGAAATTTTTTCATCATAAGTTCTTCAACTCGAGTTAAATATCATTTTTTCCATCTTTTTTCATTCTTATATGTTGGATCAGTGGCAACCTAATATAAGGTCTCAATCAGAATTTTGTTTTTTTAGCACTTCAAATTCTTTTATTTTTACCCTTTCCTCTAGTAATTTGACTACCTTCCGCAATTTTTCCATTTTGGCGAACCACGATAGGAAACAACTAATTATGACATTGGCATTGGTCATTTTACTTGGCAGCGTGTATGGTTGTCGGCGAACAATAGTGGTGGAGAGAGAAGATTTCTTGAAAGTGGTGGAGGTGGAGGAGAGAGAGTGGGACGGAGAGACAAAAAAGAGAGGTAGAGAGAGGAGAGAGTGAGACGGGGAGAGAGAGAGGTAGGAACATAAAAGAGAAAATCGAAAGGGAGATTTGGAAAGAATGTGGCGGAAGAAAATGAATATAAATATCTAGTGTTTGCAAATATATTTTCCCAAATGTACCAAATTCGGAAATCGAATTACATGGTTGGTAAGTTTGCATTTTCAAAGTCTTTTTTAGCAAGTATTTAGTGTAATTTCCACTATTGATTTCTCACTTTTTCATTTCATAATGTCCTTATCAAGTATCAACTTATGGTGCTAATTACACATGTTGCCACAATTAGTGCCATGATTTTTAAAAATAGCACCACATGATTCAATACTATAAAAATATTTTGTTTAAGTTTGTTTTTTAAAAATATCATATTATAGAAACAGGGTTTTAAAAATCCCACATTAATTTTGATATAAATTTTAATTTTTCATTTTATTTTTCTTCTTTTCTCTCTCTACAAATTTCTCTCTCTTGTGTCCCATCTCTCTCTCCCTTTTTGAGTTCTCTCTTCTGCAAAATCCTAGCCACCGTTTGTCATCTTCCCTCACCGTCTTGTCCATTGTCCTCCTCCTCCACCTTCGGTCGTCTCTCCCTTCGTCGCATCTCTCTCTTCTTTTCGTCTTCTCCCGTTGTTGTCTCTCTCTCATCTTCGTCGCGTTCGTCGTATTTTTCCTCCGCTCTTTATCTCTTCTTTTAAAGTTCTTCCTTCGATCTCTGAGTTATTCCTTAGGCGAATCTGGTTCGTCGTCTTCTTCGTCGACTCGAAACCAGATCGAGATCGGATGACAAAGACAGAGGCATGAGATAGGCGGCGACGCGGAGGCATAGGTAAGGCAGCGACTCGACGCGTTCTGGTGGCAAGGTTTTTGTGCCGACTAGGGTTTCCTGGAAACCCTAGTAACTTCTGTTCATTTATTGTAAAATTGTTTTTAAGTCTCTGAACATGTTATTTTTTCATGAAATATCCTTGAATTTATTGTTTTTTAATGTTGCTGAACTTGTTGTTTTAAAATTCATTTTATCATTTTACAAAGAAAATATATTGTTTTTTTTGTTCACAATGGTTCACAATAATATACAATATAATTTACACCATTGTGAGCGTCAAAATTGATCCTGCAAAAAAATATTTTTTGATGGTAAAATTCGTTTATAATTTCTTAAAAAATATTTAAAAAATTTTATTTATACATTTAAAAAATATAAATTATGTGAACTATTATGAACCGTTGTGAACAAAATTTGTGAATAGTATAAATTTGGTGTTTTTCAGCTCAAAATGATTCGCAATGATGTAGAATACAATGCACATCATTTTGTGAACCATTATGAATGTCAAAATCGACCTTGAAAAAAATATTTTTTTATAGTTAAATTCGTTTAAAATTTTTTAAAAAAATTAAGAAAGTCATTTAGACTTTTAAAAAAATATGAGTTATGTGAATCATTGTGAAACTTTTAAAATATAATTTGTGTAAAAAAAACTACCACAAGTGAACTATAGTAAACAAAAAAAATGTTAAATTTGTTGAAATTTTTAACAAAATAATTAAGAAAATAAATCATTTATACTTTTTTGAAAATATAAATTGTGTATCATATTATGAACCATTGTGAATCCAAAAATAAAATTTAGATTAAAAATATTTTTTTGGAAAAAAGTCAATTTTTCAGGGAAAAATATTTTTGTGTGAAAATACTACAATTTCTCGTAGGTTTTTTAAAAAATGGCATTTTTTATTTGTGATAAACATTAAATGACATTCTTAATAATTACAAATTTGATATATTATTATTAGGGTCAAATCCATTGCAGTTTGTGAGGTTTGTCCATATCTTCAATGTGGTCCCTTAGTTTTTAAAATTAACCGTTTTAATCCCTGTCTCGATTACTGTTAATTAAATATAACGAAAAATCTAACGTGACATAAAGACCTACTAATTTTACTAATTTAATGATAAAATTACCCTTATTCGTGTCTTGCTTTCTCTCTCCCACTTCCACCACTATACACGCTCTCTCAAACTCAGATTTGAGAAGAAAATAAGGGCCAAAATGAAAAAAAAAATTCAAAATTTTATTTTTCTAAAAAATTCGTTTCAAATTAACCTGGAAATAACAAGGGCCTATTTAATTTGTTCTTATGGAATATGAAAGAAATGCAGAAAAGAACTGAAAAATATGCTAACTGGGGGTGATCACCAAACTTAATAAGCAAAAACCAATTCATGGCGGAATCAAGTCAAGCACACGAACTGCATCAAACAGCTAAAAAAACAGTCTTTACCAGAAAACGCAAATTCAAGGATCAAATCAATTCAAATGAGTGACAGAACCAGCTAATCAACTAAAGAAAAACTCCTCAACTTTCTTCACTACCCATCTCCTTAATTTCATTTGTCTCCTCGACTTGCGAAAAACCCAGATTTAAGAACAAAAACCCAGATTTGAGGGCAGTAACCAAATTCAAATTTCCCTCAAGCCTGTTTTCCCTGACGTAGTCACCAATCCATTCTTCCAATCCCACATCGGCCAATACATACGAATTTAAGTATTCACATGACAATTAGACCTAAAACCATATTTCAAAATCTGGGCATGAATATGCTTCCTCTCATCCATGCCGCGAAGCGAATCGAACCCACCAATCTTGAACCTAAAACAGATCGAGCCACATCGCAAAACCAGAAAAATCCAAATCACGAAAGCAAATCAAATTAGCTTCACTTACGAAAACCAAAACCATATTTCAAAATTTGCCATTAAAGCCATCACGAGAAATCTTTACACTTCTCTTACGAAAAGTAACCAAAAACCTCTCTATAAAACCCTTCATTGCTTTCTTCCTTCTCTGCTTCACTCTGCTTTTTCCACTTCTTCTGTGTCAACTTTTTAGGACCCAGTTGATTTCTTGGCTCTGCTTCACTCTGCTTCTTACGAAAAGCAACCAAAAACCTCTCTATAAATTGATTTGTGTATGTGCAAGTTTGGACCCAGTTAATTTCTTGGCTCTACAAGCAATCAGGAATTCGTTAAATGACATGCCTGGCTCCAACTTCTTTGCTTCTTGGGATTTCACTTCTGACCCTTGTAACTTCGTCGGCGTTTATTGCGACTCCGACCGGGTTATTGCTCTCAATCTTGGCGACCCAATATCTGATTCTCCGGGTTTAACAGTCAGAATCTATCCTGGTCGACTTTTGAATTGAGAGCGGAGATGCGTTTTAGATAGGGAAGGGGGGAGGGAGAGAGAGAAGGGAACATGTGAAAGAGAGACAAGAGAGAGTGAAGGAGTTGTAACTATTAACCATGAACATTGTTGACATTTAGCTTTTATGGTTAAGAGCGAGAGATCTTAATTTTGAAAATTGAGTGCCCGCATTGGAGATATAATTAAGCGTTAGAGACTGTGGTGGATTTGATCCTTATTGTTAATAAGTGATATTTTTTGAGAAAATTAGAGATTTATACTAAAAATAAATAATATTTTTTTAAAATAACATGTAATGTCACCTTATATTTGCTGCATATTAAAAATGCTATTTTTTAAAAATCCACGAGAAATTGGCTTATTTTCGTGAGAAATTAAGTTTTCGTGAGAAATTAATATTTTCGTGAGAATTTGATTTTTTTCTAAAAAATATATTCTTAATCTACGTTGTATTTTGGGTTCATGATGATTCACAATAGTTCGCAATGGAATATACAATTCATATTTTTAAAAACGTGTGAATAATTTTTTTAATTATTTTTTAGTAATTTTAAACGAATTTTTCTTCAAAAAATATTTTTTTCCAGAGTCGATTTTAAAGTCCATAATGGATCACAAAAATAGTGTGCATTACATTGTACACTATTGTGAACCATTTTTAATGATTTAAAACGGTTCACAAAAAGAGCACACAATTCATATTTTTTAATTTTGAATATTTAAAAAAAAAATTGGTGTTCACAATGGTACACAAAATAGTGTACATTATATTGTACATTATTGTGCACCATTGTGAAGGATTTTAAACGGTTCACAACGGTTCCCCAACTACAATAGAAACAAACTAAATAAATACAATTAAATCTGAAACCAGTGGCATTTTTATAGAAATTATGGTCAATTTTGATGTTCACAATGGTATACATTATATTGTACATTATTGTGAACCATTTTGAATTAAAAAACAACAAATTCACAAATTTGGTTCACAACAGTTCACTCGATACATATTTTTAGAAATTTTTAATGATTTTTTTAATTTTAAAAATATTTTCCCTAGAGTCAATTCTGACGTTCACAATAGTTCACAAAATGGTGTACGTTATATTGTGAATCATTATGAACTATTTATCAAGGTAAAAACATTTGGAATAATTATGATAAATGTTAGGGACCAAATCGTATTTTTAACACAAAAAAAAAACAAAGACATGATGAGAACCCTAGCCGCCGTCAAACCCAAACCCTAGGCCTTTGAAAGCGCTGCCACCGCTCATACGCCTCCGCCGCTCTACTGTTTGCATCCTTCACACCACGCCGTCGTCGCTCATCTGTTTCATGTTTCCTCCATGAATGAAACAACGACGAGAGAGAGAGAGAGAGGAGAGAATGGCAATGCAGATCTGGTCGTCATCCTTTTGTGACGGAGAGCAAGGTTGGGAGAGAATAGCAAGGACGAAAGGAGGAGAACCAGAGTGAGAGAGGAGACGAAATTGCGACATAAACTGAGGCGTGTTGTGCGACGCAACAAAGAGGCTGATAGGGTGGCGGAGTAACGAGATCTCGTCGCGGGGAGGAGACCAGACCAGGTTGACGAGCGAGAAGAGGAGAGGCAAAAGGAACGGAAAGAGGAAAGAGAGGAGGGGGAGAAGGGTGATGACGACAACAAAACTAGGTTTTGGGGTGGGGTGGGGTGGCTAGGGTTTGGGGTGGGAGAGAGAGAGAGAGAAAATTGGAGAAAATTGAAGAGAGACAAATAATAAAAAAAAATAAAATGAAAATTTTAAATTTATATTAAACTTAATGTGATGTTTTTAAAATTGAGCTTCACACATGTGTTATTTTTTAAAAGTAAATATCAGATTGATATTCAAGTCATATTCAAGTAGTCTTAAATTATGTGCTATCATTTTTAAAAATAATGGCTCCAAGAAACCACATGTGTAATTAACACTTTTTTAATGTTTTAAATTGTAATTCTCCCCAACTTATGCGGTCTATTTCAAGTTGGTTGAGCCCATTTGTAACACCCACATGCTGTGATAAGACCCAAGCCCAAACAAAAGAGGCCCAACCGATAGAAAAAGATGCAGAATGGAATCCCCTACAACAAGGCCTAGCATAAACCTTATTCCTATCCCACGTGTAAGCTCTCACATCCTCACAACGGCAATTTCTTATAATGATAAGGACGTGGGGGCCCCACGGGGGACCCATCCCATCCCGGCACGGCATCCCGTTCCTTAATCAAGCAGGTTTCCTGCGACGACGGCGATTATCTCGTCAAATAAGAAATAAATTAATTCATAAAAATCGGGAAAAGTCAATTAAATTAAAAAATAAAATAAAAAGAGTTTCTTTTCTTACCCAGTCAGCCAGAAGAGGAAAGTAGTATCTATCTATTTATATATATATATAAACTATAAATATAAATTTTAAAATTTTGATATTTAATATTTTAATTTTATGACAAATATTTATATGTTAAATTATTCAATAATTTTTAAATTATAATAAACAAAATAAAATAATATTTGACATCATGTATATTATTATTTTTTGTCAGAATATTAACTATAATATGACAACAGAATTTTGATTTTGATTTTCTTTTTTATTATCAAGTCATTTTCTTAATTATATTGTAATTTATTTTATGGTGTTAATATAAATATAGAATAAATAAATATCAAATTTAATATATATATATATATTCAAAAGTAAATATTACCTTAATTGAAATATAAAAATAAAAAATTTAAAAAGATATATATTTTATTCATTTTAATTTAATTTAAAATGAGTAATTAAAATTGTTAAAACTCTATTCAGATTTAAAATTCTTTTTTTAGATAAAAGTAACTCAAACTTCAATATTTTAGATAATTACACTACTTTATTTTTTTCTTTTATCTCTACTTTTTTTTAAATAATGATTCTGCTAATTGTATATATTTTACTTTCTCATACTATGAGCAGTACATTTTAAAAAAATTAATTTGTAATTTTCATTTTATATTTTTTTAGAGGTGTAAATTAATTAATAATTGTATTAACTATATTTTTTATCTCCATCAGCGACAATCTTTAATAATTTCAACTTCAATTATTTTCAATATTTTTGTACTTTGTGGGTGATTAGATTTTTCTTTTATGAAAATAAATTTATACCTGAGGACTAAGCATAATTTAAAGTGAATTTTTTATCACGTGATTTCTATTGGTTATATTTAGTCTTACTTTTCTTCTTCGTGAGAATTTTTTCTCTATTTTAATTTTTTTAGTTCTCCCAAAAGCATGATAATTTAACAATAAGAAGATTAATCTTATAATTGTTTAACATTTAAAAAGCAAATTAAATATAATATGTGAAAAAAAAATTATAGAGTTTGTCATATATTATAATTAAATATATTCTAATATTCACAGTTGAAGATAGAAATTTTTTTTAATTAGTTTAACTTTTTTTTAATTTTTACATTTTAATATTTATTATAAATATTTGTTAATTTATCTCACTAAAATTAAAAATATATAATTAATTTATAATCTATAACATTATATTTTTTAAATTATATTTTATTAATTAAAAAATTTAATATTTAAAATATAAACATATAAAATTATGAATTTAAAATGATTAAATTTTAATAAAATATAATGTATAAAATAATTTATCATGTATATATTAAAACGACGCTTCACTCCGAGCTTCCACGTTCAAGCGGCTGACGGGTACGCTTTCACTCTGATTCTCTCTTCCTCAACCCTCTCTCTCTCTCTCTCTCTCTCTCAATTTGCAACTCAAATTATCTAATTTTAAAGAAAAGATTGTCTGGTTTAGATTGTTAGGGTTAGGGTTTTCGATTGATTTTCTGTTTGTATTTCTTCGCGGCTTACGGAAACGCGTCTCACTCAAGCTACTACCATGGACGACTCTCTCGTCATCAAGGTCGGTTTGCTTTCTTCTTTAATCTTGTTTTCTTTGTCCTTTTTTGTGATTTTGTTCGGTATTATTATTATTACTTGTTTTACCTCAATTTGGGTAATGTGATTTGCGTTTTGTCAATAGTCGCGTGCTATGCTTGAAAGTATAGTCAGCTTGTCTTGAATTGTTTTTTTCATTGATTAACTTGGTCCTGTTCTGTGAACTACCCGTTCTTTTAAGTTTTCGCCGGCTTTTGTATGTGTTCTGAAAGAACTAGGCAGCAGTCTACCTGTTTAGAAGCGATGTCGGATGTTGAATAGAGTATAGAAAATGAATGTTAATGGGTCTTTTATATAAAGATAAAGAATTGAGCTTTACTATTATCTTAAAATGGATGTGTATGTGTTATATAATCTTGTGGCTGCAGTATACTGATTTGTATTGATGCAGTTTGCTCCAGTTTTCTTAGCACGGAAAATCGATTTCTAATAATTCATTGCTTGTATATTACTGTATCAACAGGTTAAGTATGGTGATACTCTCAGACGATTCAATGCTTCAGTCAATGAAAGTGGTCAGCTGGATCTTGACATGAATGGCCTGAGGGCGAAAATCTGTGGTCTGTTTAACTTTCCTCTTGATGCTGATCTTAATCTGACTTATCTCGATGAAGATGGGGACGTAGTAACACTTGTTGATGATAATGATCTATGTGATGTGATGAGGCAAAACCTTAATTTTTTGAGGATTAGTGTACAGCTGAATATTGACAAGTCTGCTTGGTCTTCTGCAAAATCCAGTGGTGGTTCTACACCTCTGAGAACTCCTCGTATTCAAAGTCCTTTACCAACTATCGACAATGGTATTGAGGATATGTTGAGAGAGGTGCCAGAGCCACTCCTTGAATCACTTTCTAAGCTTTCTCTGGACTTGACTTCAAAGGCTACTTCCTTAAAACCAGTGCTGGGATAGCTTGTTGAGTGCTTGTCAAAGATGGGGCAGCCCTTCCTGAATCCATCTCACCAGGGTCATGCCAGTGCAGAGTTACGTGCTCAAAACACTTCAGCTATCCTTATGCCTGGATCAGGGCAAGCAAATCAAAGTGCTTTTGGGGCGGGTGGTCTGCAGGATGCCTTGCCAAATGCCTGCTTTGATTTGAACAAAGAAAATGCGACTAGAGGTGGCGATGACAAGAAGAAAACAAGGGAACAAAATGATTGTAATCAAAGTCTGAAACCTGTTACTCTTGCATCCACTAATCGGGCTCCATTGAGGCCTTCGGGTAATGAATGCCCATTTAGTGGAATGTCTGTGGCAAGTGACTCCACTGTGCCTCCTGTTGTATGTCCTCTCAATTCATCTAACAGGATCCCGGCACATGCCGATTCCTCAGCTGTTGTGTTTCACAGGGGTGTTCAATGTGATGGTTGTGGGGCTCATCCCATTATTGGACCCCGCTACAAGTCCAAAGTGTAAGTCGTGTATCTATAGAAGTATTTACATTATTGATTGCATAAAGTGACTGCCAATGAGGTGTGCTAATCTTTTCACTTTGTTGATCTAGAAAACATGATTATGATCTCTGTGACATTTGCTTTGCTGAAATGGGTAACGAAGCTGATTACATTAAGATGGACAGACCTGCTACTCATCGGCACTTTGCGGCCGTTAATGGGGCCAGGGCGCTTTATTAAACCTGTATGTTAACTTCTCGTTTTTACTACTGAAAGTGTCCAAAATCTCCTGCTGGAATAGTACCTGATTGTCTATTTTCATGTATGTTTCAATTGACTATATATATGTTAACACAGATAATTGTTCATCCTCCTGGCCTGATACATGTACCACGTTCTATAAAACATTGTGGAGTAAAATCAGCTGGGTCAAAACTTGATAGTCGCTTCATTTTGGATGTGAATGTACTGGATGGTACCGTCATGGCTCCATCTACTGCTTTTACCAAAATTTGGCGCATGCGCAATAGTGGTACGGTTGCATGGCCATGGGAGTGAGGCTTGTGTGGACTGGGGGAGATAGATTCAGTCGTTCAGACTCCGTTGAACTTGAGGTGGGCATCTGTAGATATTTGCACTGCCGTTTTTACGGTGATATTGTTTATTTCCTTGGTTGTTGTTTGTATTATTAACATTTTAATTTTGTATTTCTTGACCAATTTCAGATTCCCCAGGATGGCTTGCCTGTGGGTAGGGAAATAGACATTGTTGTTGATTTTACCTCTCCTGAGTTGCCTGGTCGATATATCTCATATTGGAAGATGACGTCCTCGTCAGGCATAAAATTTGGGCAACGTGTTTGGGTTCTCATCCAGGTAGTTGCTTTGTTTGATGAGTTCCCCATTTTTTCTTATTCGTTCTTTCGCAGCTTTTATGATGTTGAAAAATCCAAATGAATAATGTCTTCTTTCTGTTTCATAATTGGCATTGAAGGTTGATGCTTCCCTCCGAGACCCACAATGTGAAAACTTTCAAGGTTTGAACTTGAATTTGCCACCAGATTGCAATGGCTCTAAATTCCCTGAAGTTGTTGATGGGGTTGTCCCGCTTGTTGTGGATGGT
>CAODLS010908394.1:0-11772 GCA_948243855.1 Flueggea neowawraea | reverse complement strand
TGAGATCGTGAAGTTCGAAAGCATCGATTGTGTGGTTACAAATCAGGTGAAGGCATACGTTCCAGCACTTTGTGCGGCTGTTGCATTCACTTTGGCATAATGGAGCCTTTCTATAAAAGACGCCCTTTGACAGGATTGAGTTATGAGTTGTTATATATCTTTTAGAGGTGCATAACAATTATTCTTTTATCGTATGCTGGTTGCGTAGTCTATTTGCCTATATGACGAGGGAATTGAGCATGGCTATATGAGTGCTAACCATGTTACAAGATGATGCACCATACCGTCATGTGCGAGTAGGAGATGTTGGAAAATCAGGTCCACCCATGACGTTAATGGATGGAACCGAGTCCATCAATTATCGGGTCGACTGACGAGCCCAACCAATTAGGTCAAGTAGTTGGGCTTCTTAATTGGGCCAAATAAGCCCCAATTAATATGAAGCCCATTATGGATGTTATATATATAGATAAGAGAGAGGAAAAGAAAGGAGGAGGAAATAAGAAGAAAAAAAAAGGCAAAGAAGGAGAGAAAGACATTCTTTCTTCGTGTGACAACCCGATCCTAAATAACCATGCATGTCATACATTTACTGATGCATGTATTACATAAGCATTTTCATATATAATTTGTTATTTATAGTTATAATTTAAGGTGTAAAGATAAATTTTTAAGGAATCCGTTAGAGAATAAGTATTGGGACTATACAACTAAGAAAATAGATAAAGAATTAGTTAGGAATTAATTACTAAACGTCGTCATATAGTCGAAATGGATACGATTAAGAGTTTAACTTTGAAGTACCATTTTAAGCTTGTGTGTCAAAAAGAATTAGAAACAAGATACAATAACTTAAGTTGGAAAATAAATGTAGGAATTAAACTGAAGTAAGGACTAAGCAGAAAAATAAATAAAGAAATTAAACAAAAATGAGAAACAAAGTACATGAGGGGTTAGAAAACATATACTAATCTTGACATATGGTCAAGTTATTACGGCAACTTTAAGATGTAAATGTACCCCATAATAAGATCTTCGTCCTGTCCATTGAAAGAAGTAGTAAGTCGGCTTAACTAATTAAAATAATAATAATCATAACAATAAAAGAAGATCTAGATAAGTTCGGTGACCCAAATCAACACCCTATATTTATTATTCTTTGCCTTATACAGAGTCTCTCGAAACTTTCTTTAATCCTCTGCTACTGTCCGGATATTTACATAGAATCAAACATCTTATGTAGAGTACGAAAACGTGAACAGAACAAGACTAGTAAGGTAATTAATCATAGTCAATAGTTTAATTATCTATCCTAGTTTTAATTCCAGGTTTCAGTTAGAGTTGTATTCATATTTAATGTTAGTTACAATGGTTATTTCGAAGACTGGAGGTAAGGTGTATGTATCATAGTTCAAATTTATTAAGGAAATTGGTATCAAGCTAATTAGTTCTGTAATCACAATCGTAGTAAATTATTCAGGAGATCAAATTTGCAATTTCTATTGATTTCACTTTTATCTTGAAACTAGAACAGCCACAGATTTAGATGTCTTACTTGCTAATAAATTAATCTGATGTATTAACTAATGAACAACTTGATTTTGAACCTATTGATGCTAGCCACGGTTACAAATAAGTGATTTATAGTTGATTCAAAATGAATTCTAAATTCATATGTTGTACTTGGGCAGTAGGGAATGACCAATTACATGATAAAAGGTGAAATCATAGAATGGTACAATTAAATTAAGAAAGGTTCAAATTAGTTATTGTTGTGGCTGGAGTGTTTTAAAAAGGGAAAAGGGACTGTGTTAGTTGTATTTTAGTAAGTGGAACTAAGCTGAAAACTAAACTAGGAAAATAATAGAATGAAACAGAGAACAGGTCTCGGCAAGATGGGATTATAATTGATTAATCTTTTAATTCATTAGTAAGAATGATTCCAATTGCCGAAACTAGTTTGAATTGGAACAATTTTATTGAGAGAAAAGAATGATAATTTCTTATTTATATTCCCACAGAAAATGTATTTGCAGTTAATATGTATATCATTTAATATTGTGTAGATCCTGAGAACCCAAATAATCGTAGATTGGGGACATAGAAGTTGTCAGTGCTTATCGTCCATTGGAGAAAAAGGTGAGTAGAAACTGGGGGTATCTCCACTTATTTTCTATGTATTTTAAATATGCCAAACATGATGATTTTATCATGATATGTGCATACGTGATCTTCTTGGACTATACATGTAAATATTGGAAATGCTTGATGGAACATATATGTGACATGTGTACACACTTTGAGTTATTTGTAAACTTGTTGCAAGTAAATGTTAGAAAATATTATCTAATATTATCGGATATGGCTTCTCATATAATATGAATATTCTATTTGATCAGATTTATCGTTTTCGAACATATGCTAATATGAAATGATTTATCATTATCGTTATCGTGAAAATGCATATATCGATTGAAAATTATAATGGTGACATGACATTTGCACATGTCATCCGGTTGGGTCCCACAGTCTCTCTCATCTGCATCACGTTACCATTGTATATATAGTTTTGAGAGGAATTATATGAGTGTTACCTTTTGCTGTTGTTTAACTTGTTTAGATGTTTTGAGCAAAATGTTTTTTTTGTATGTACACTTGTATATGATGATCTATATGAATACATGTTTTATGATTATAATTCCATATTATAGAATGGTTATATGACAGTATAAGGTGTGTCACCCTTCCTCTCCTTCCAAAATCACCTTCTTTTTCCTCCCTCCATGGTAGCCGCACCTCTCCCTTCATTAAGAAAAATTTGTTCTTTCTGAGTAGTCGATCCTACGTGGCATCTAGACTTCGAACAAGTAGGGTACTCATATAGACAACTCGACCGTGGTTTGCTCGCGAGATCAACATCAAATCTGGTCTTGACCTCCACAGTTCAGTGCTATTTAGACCGTCTTCCACTGGTGAAGCTTTCCTTCAATTTAAAAACTCGTAACATATGAATAGTTGCAAAACCATAAAATTATGCAATTTTAAAATGTAAAGCAATTTAAACTAAGTTTTGTATCCTATTTACTCACAGTACTAACGATTCACATGGCACAATCATCGACACCAATTTCAAAGTGGCACACTCCAACAAACCTAATGAAATAATCAATCCCACATATAATCAAATACTTTATTCCTCAATATAAAAACTTAACTCACCTAATTTTTCATAATTATTTTATGCCCCTCAACCGTAACAACAATTATCCAATTGACCATGTTTTCTATAAATCTTATCATTTCGCAACTTTTTCAAACCAAAACTTAAATCTCCAAATCTATGCTATTTCCACTCATCCAAATCATCATAAATATGTTCAATTACATAGTTAATCAATCATTTACAATAATTGACGAATAACACAATTTTCCATTTGAATAATAAACTAAAAATACAATTCTGCAAATTTAGACAACTAAAATCAATCCCAACAATTCTAATAACATTTATAGACATCTGTTGGACTAAATGCTGTCAACATTGAGATCCTTATAAGTTTTGATGCTGAAAAAAACTCGTAAATGGACCAAGTCATTATCAACGTACGCTAGATACGGAGTAACATACGTAAGAGTGTGTAACGTACATAACAGATGGATAAATTACATTAAGAATGATGAAAAACAAGTTAGAGGCTACTAGATTGATAAAATGTAGTATTAATGTACGCTAGAGTAAGGGCAACGTACGATAAGAAGCCTAACATGCGTTAACATTGGACAACGTACTTTAAAGTTGAAATAGAAGGCACTGGGTGCTACAAGAACTAAATTAACGTACGTAAAGGAAACATAATGTATGTTAGGTATGGTTTACGTACAATGATGCACATATGGGTGATCAAGGCTCGATTCGGATTGGATCTGACCCAAGAACTGGAACTGAACTGAAATTTCAGTTCTTCCATTTTGCAAGAACCATAGCTGAACCAAAAAATTGAAAGAAATGAAATTTTAGGACAAAACGGTTCAGTTCTTTGTGTCTTTCGGGAAAGAGAAACTGGGACGGTTCTGGTTCGGTTCTTAGGACTTCTTTCCAAAACAAAAAACACATTTAATCAAACTTTTATACATACAAATAAATTTTACAACATCATATTAAATCTACAAACAAATTAAACTAACATAAAAGTAACTCTACACCAAAGATTAAGTCCAAAAACAAATTGAACTACAAAATATTAACCTACACAACATAAGATTACAAATTACAAACTAATTAATTCAACAATATTAATTACAAAATAAATCTCATCCATCATATATTAATTGTTAAACACATAATCAAACCCACCAACATAAAATAAATCCCATAAATCATGTGTTAAAAATTCAGCAAATCATAACATTTATCATTTTTAATATATAAAACACCTTTGAACATATTTGAACACCTATTGTACACCTATGTATACATTTGATGATTTGAACACATATGATTATATATAATATTAATCTCTATATATAATTGTTAATATATATATATATATATATTGGTTCTAGTTTCGATTCTTCGGTTCGATCTGATTCTTAGTTTGATTCAGTTCGGATATTGCTTAAGATCCAAACCCGAACCAAATGAAAATTTCGGTTCAATTGGCTTCGGAGAAAGTCAAAAGTCAACGGTTCTTTTCAGTTTGCATATTTGGTTCAATTCGGATATCTTCAGGGCCCGTGCTCAGCCCTGTACACATAACGTACCCCAAATGCAATCAACCAAAAGACTTCGATATTTGAAGATGTTAAGAATAACGTGCGTTAAGAACAAAGGGTAACATATGTTATTAAGTAAAGAGAAATCCTAGGTATGGTGTTCAGACTGAAAAAAGTTTGAAGAGAGGAAGATTGGGACCACAAGTACAAGTAATGGTCAATTCAGAATTCATAACATACATGACGCAAAGTTAACATACGTTATGGTGAGACAACATGCGTAATGATGAGTTCAACGTATGGTAAAGGCTTCGGATGAAAAAGAAATGCTACTGGATGGTTCAGGTGCTAAACTAACGTATGTAAAGACATAGCAACATACGTTAAGTAGGATTTCAACTATTATGAATGCACGTTAAGGGTTAACTAACGTACGTCAATTGGAGATGCTTCAGGTAACATATGTTAGCATGATTTGACAGTCCATTAAATTGCCACATGCAGGGCCACAACAGCTAGAATTTGTTTGACAACAATCCAAAACTCCAATAGAAGTATAAAAATGTGCTTGGGATGTCAGAAACACAATAGAAAACACCTGAACACTTATTCTTACAACAACCAAGCATCAAAGCATTAATTTTCTCTCTCTTATTGGTACAAGTTGTATTGGTCACTTATTTCTTCATTCAATACTTGTATCACTAGTTCATTTACTATTGGAGAGTGATTATAAAAACATTTTGGGAGTGTTTGTGAGTTGGGATCAAAGGATAGATCCATAAGTTGGTTTATTCTTGAACTAGAATCAAGAAAGTCGCAAAAGTTGTCACTTAACTTGAAAGTGAAGTTCTAATTTCTGTTGGTTGATAGAAGCAATGATACTTAGGTAGTGGACATAGGCAAAGAGTTTGCCGAGCCACTATAAATCCTTGTGGTCCTTCTTCCTTACAGTTTATACTTGTTTTAATTTTAAAGAAATTTCAAAGCCACTCATATCACACTATTCAACCACCCATTTTAGTGTGGTAATTGACTCTACAATTGGTATCAGAGCTTTGGGTTCTTATTTGAAGTGGTTTAACATCCGAAAAGTCAAAGATCCAGGATGGCTTTGCATGTAGGAACACGCACCAGCGTATGCTCTAGATCAACCTCGTTTCTTTGATGGGTCAAAGTTCATCTCTTGGAAGAAGAAAATGACTATTTTCATTCAAGCATATGATGTAGAAATTTGGAAGGTCATTATTCTTGGTCCAAGAATCCCAAAGAAGGAATATGGCACTCTAAGGAAATTAGTTGAATTCAATGATGAAGATTGGAGGACCATTCATCTCAACTCAAAGGCTACACAACTACTATATTGTGATTAGAATCAAAAAGAGCACAATAGGATTTCCTCTTGCGATAATGCTAAGGAGATATGGGAAATACTTGAAGTTACTCATGAAGGGACGACTCAAATCAAGGAAACCAACATCAAATATGCAACTACATAGGTATGAGTTATTCACCATGAAGGATGGAGAAAGCATTAACAACATGCTTGATTGCTTTGTAGAAATTACAAAATAGTCTTGCATATTGATATAACCTAAAATTACACAATTATTCAAGGAAGAATGCAAAAAAGGGACGAAAAGTGGTGCAAAAAACAGAATACAAAAAGATTGAACAACGGCCACGGTGGCAAGGCCATGGCCTAGCCACGGTCACCACTATGGCCGTGGTCCAGACCATGATGGAGGGCTGCAAGGAGCAAAATGGGCAGAGACGGCCCACGCCCATGCAAAGTCTTCCACGGCCTGCACCACAGTCCTGGTGCCGCTCGTGGCACACAGTTAAAGGGTCAAAATGCAATGTCAGTTTGGGATCTTTTGGTGGACAAAATGGACACACTTAGGGGCATTTTTGGCATGACAACTACTAGGTTTTTAACACATGTAAAGGGGGTATAAATATCCCCTCTTAACCACACTTCTACATCTTTCACACATTGAAAGAACACATTTTTTTCCTCTCTTTTATTTTTAAGAATACAGTTAGGGTTTCAAAGAAGGAGAAGAAGAACAAGGCTTAGTGGGTGAAGATTTCTCTTGAAGGACATTACAAAAGGCTTCTTCTACATTCGTTTTATCTCTTCTCTCTTCATATTTTCTATTGTTATCATGATTTATGCTGATATTTATTGTTATATTTTAATGAACATAATCATGATAGCTTAAATATTTTGTTAAGAATTAGAGATGTAAACCTTGACATCTTGTTGCTATATTTATGAATGGAATTGTTTTTCTTCATTGCAATATTTGTAGTTTTTGTACTAATGCTTGAATGATATATGTGTAGAGATTTTGGATTTGATTTAATGACATGTATGAAATGATTATTGTTGTGTTTGGACAACATAATAGTAGTTTTAACAAGCCTAATTGAAGGACCGAAAGGAGAAGATTAGGTGAGGTTGACATGCATTAAACTTGTTTGGTTAAATAATAGAAATATTCTTGCCTACAAGGTGTTTGATGAAATTCTTGAATGAACATAATGAGTCTAGTTTAGTTAGGTGAGGCTGAAAGGATCCTTCTAATAAATGTAGACACAGCCTAGATGAACTTGAAAGAAGCTTTAGGCGATAATAGCGAGAGAACACTCATATCCCATAATCCATTCATAAATGTAGTAAATAAGAGTCTTGGATAAGTCTTTAGAGTCCTAACATTTATCTTATTATTTTTTCTTTTATATTTCATGTTTCTTATTTCAAAATACCAAAAACATCATTTTCTTGTGTATTTTATCTTCTTACATAAATCAATCACAATTAGCACTCATCCTTGTGGATTCAACACCTTAGGAATACTCCTTAGGTTTTTATTACTGCATCAACTATCGTGTACTTGCGATAGACCTGATCATATCTCTTCATAGACCAATATCTAGTAGTAGGAAGGTGAAGAAGATATTGAGTTCATTGCCTAGAGAATATGATGCTACAGTCACCGCCATTATGGAATTGAAAGATTTGTACACCATGGAGTTTAGTTCTCTCATTAATTATGAGATTGTGTTAAATACAAGAAATTCCAAATTCAATTCAAAGGAGAAGAACTTGGCCTTTAAATCCAAGGAAGTGATTAGTGAAGAAGAAGAAATTGAAGATGAGGAAGATAAGGAGCTATCTTTCTATGCCAAGAACATAAGGAGATACAAATATCTAATGCAAAGGAGAAATAGAGACCTCAAGAAAGGAACTAGGGATTACTAAAAGAAGAGCCCATCCTACATGAAGAAAACTGATAAAAATTGCTACAAGTGTGGCAAACCAGGCCACTATGCAAAAGATTATAAAGTTTCCACCTCTAAACCACACTGTGAGAGGAGCAAGAAGAAGGAAGTCCTTATTGCTACATAGAGTAATGAGGAATATGATGATGAATTATATGGCAATAAGTAAGGAAACTTTGCACTCATGGCTCAAAGCTCCTACTCAAGTGATGAAGAGGATGATGAGGTAAATACATCTTCTCACAAAGAACTTGGTAATGCATTTGAGTCTTTAAACAATTATTTTCAAGAGATTTTCAAACTCAATAAATTTTTGAAAAAGAAAGACAAGATTTCGTAAATTGAAAATGAAACTTTGATTAAACAAATCAAAGAGCTTGAAAACACCTTCAAAGATCATTCCAATTGCTTGCTTGAACAACAAAAATTGAATGATGAGATTCCTAGAATCCAAAACAAATTTTCTTATGTTGTTGGCAAGTTTACTAGTGGACAAGAGAGATTTGAGAAACTGCTTTCATTACAAAGATATTCTATATCAAAAAATGGTCTTGGTTATGACCCATTTCAAAGAGAGTCATCCTTAATGACAAAGTTTCAAAAGAAAGTAGTTGTTCATTTTTTCTTGGTATGCTCACTTGTCCAAGATGCTTGAAAATAGGTCATAATGTTCATTCTTGCACTAGTTCAAAGAGGACAATCAAGGTGAAGAAGGTGTGGTTTCCTAAAGGAACCATTCTTTCAAACTTGGTCCATATGGCTAACTCAAAAGGACCCAAAGTAGTTTTGGTATCATTGAAATCAAACAAAATTGTTTTGTAGGTGCAAGTTAGGAATATGGTATCCTCAAGCATGTGGTACGTTGATAGTGGATGCTTAAGACACATGACTGAAGACAAAAGTTTATTTGTATAGCTCAAAATGAAGAACCAATGACATGCCACATTTGGTGATAACAACAAAGGTAAATTCATTAGTATTGGTAAAATGGGTAAGGAACATTTACTAACTATTGATAATGTTCTTTTGATTGATGGATTGCAATACAACTTGCTAAGTGTTTTTCAATTATGTGATATGGATTATCATGTTAGATTTGAATCATCTCATTGTATGGTTTTGAAAGATGACAAAAATTCTTTTATTGGTGTAAGGCATGGAAACATTTTTATTGTGAACTTGCATGATGCATCATCATTCAATGAAAAATGTTTGATGTCTTTGGATGAAAATTTATTTTTATGGCATAGAAGACTAAGATATGTACCTTTGCCTTTGATTTCAAAACTTGCAAAAAATGATATTGTCAGAGGTTTACCAAAATTAAGATTCGTAAAAGAGCATTTGTGTAAACCATACATTAGGGGTAAACATGCTAGAGGTTCTTTTAAACCAAAAAAAAAGAGATTTCTACATCTAAGGTGTTAGCGTTAGTGCATATGGATTTGATTGAACCATCTATATATGTTAGCTTAGGTGGTAAATTGTATATCTTGGTAATTGTCGATGATTTCTCAAGATTTACATAGGTTATATTTCTTGCTAATACAAGTAACACCTTTAATGAGTTTGCTAAGTGGTGTAGATTAGTTCAAAATGAAAAGAACAAGTCTATCATTTCCATTAGAACCGATCATGGAGGAGAATTTGAATCTAAACCCTTTAAATATTGGTGTGACAAGCATGGAATGGAGCATAATTTTTTGGCACCAAGAATGCCACAACAAAATGGATTGGTGGAAAGGAAGAATTGAACTTTGGAGGAGATGTGTAGAACGATGCTAATTGAGTACGATCTTCCAAAATATTTTTGGGCCGAGGCTATAAACATCACTTGATACATCATCAAACGAGTGCATTTAAGAAGGCATCAAATTGCTTATTTCCATCCATTTGGTTAGAAAGTTTTTATTTTGAATAATGACAAAGACAACTTAGAATTTTTCTAAGTTACTCCACAAATAACAAAGCTTATAGGGTGTTTAATTCAATAACAAATGTAGTTGAGGAATCTATTCATGTTAAATTTGATGATATGATCTCACCCCCGAGAAAGGTAGTTGTTGATGATGATGTAAGTGTATGAGAAAAGAGTGATGATCATGGAATTCAAAAAGACTTGGAGGAGCTAAACATAAATGAAGAACCCGTCAAAAATGATGAAGAAAAGAAAAATGATGAAGATGCATGAACTTCACCTCCAAAACATTGGGCTAGCGTGAAAGATCATCCAATAGAGCAAGTGATTGGAGACATTGGAGATGGAGTGAAGACAAGAAGAGTTTTGAATGAGTTTCAAAGCAATTTCACATACATTTCCATTGTGGAGCCAAAAAATACAAAGGAAGCTCTAGAGCATGATTATTAGGTTTAGGCCATGCAAGAAGAACTCAACTAATTCAAGAAAAATAATGCGTGGGACTTGGTTCTAGCACCAGATGGGAAAACAATCATTGGAGCCAAATGGGTGTATAGGACCAAGTATAATGGGAATGACAACCTAGTGAAAAACATGTCAAGGTTGGTAGCTCAAGGTTTCAACCAAGAAGAAGGACTTGACTATGAAGAGACATTTGCTCCGGTTTCAAGGTTGGAAATAATCCAACTCCTATGTGATTTTGACTCATGCACGAAAATCAAGCTCTATCAAATATATGTGAAGAGTGCATTCCTAAATGAGTTTATCTAAGAAGAGGTGTATGTCAAGCAACTTTTGAGTTTTGAAGACCATGAACATCTCGACTACGTGTTCAAGGTCAACAAAGCTCTCTACGGGTTAAAGTAAGCACCAAGGGTATGGTATGAAAGGTTAAGTCATTTTCTTATTCGAAATGGCTATATAAGGGGCTATGTTGATAATACTTTCTTTGTTAAGAAATAAATTATGACATGCTTATTTGCGAAATATATGTTGATGATATTGTATTTGGTGCTACTAACTCCTCTATGTGCAAAGAATTTTGTGATCTTATGAAAGGTGAATTTGAAATGAGCATGATGGGGGAGCTCACATTCTTTCTCAAAATCCAAATCAAACAACTCGATGACTGGATTTCCATTCACCAATCAAAGTATGCTGAAGAGTTATTGAAGAAGTTCAAGATTGATCGATGCAAAGAAATGCCTACCCCAATGTCATACACTCTAGAGCTTGACAAAGATGACGATGGGAACTGGTGGATGAAAAGCTCTATCGAGTTATGATCGGTTCCCCACTTTACTTAATCGCATGTCTATGTTCACATTTTCAATCCAATCTAAAAGAATCACATTTAGTTGTATGTAAAAGAAGTTTTTGTTATTTGATTGGTACAATAGTTTTAGGTTTATGGTATCCATATTGCCTTGATTTTGATTTAATTGAATAAAGTGATGCCGACAATGGTGGTTGCAAGTTAGTTAGAAAGATTACTAGTATTACATGTCATTTTCTAAGATCATGATTAATCTCTTAGGCTAGCAAGAAAAAAATTAGTGTTACAACTTCTACAGGCGAATCCGAATATGTGGCTTTGGGAAGCTCTTTCATATCGAGCCAGTCCAATATGTGTTCCCTAACATGTATCTATGTTCTAAGTGATGTCTTCACATCTATAATCAGTAAAACATGATTATTCACTTAGCAACATACTAATCTTAATTCATTATCATTCCTATGATAATAATTGATTAGGGACATTTATAATAGTATTCTCTTAACCTTAGGGTTTTACTATCAAGTCATGTACTTAATGACATAAGGAAGAATAAAATATTCATGGATATTTTATC
>CAODLS010908373.1:0-22812 GCA_948243855.1 Flueggea neowawraea | reverse complement strand
GAAGGAGAGGCTTTGTTTGGAGGTGGAGAGGTTGGGTTTGAGTGCGGTGATAATGGGGAGTAGGGGTTTTGGGGCGGTTAAGAGAGGGAATGATGGCAGGTTGGGAAGTGTTAGTGATTACTGTGTGCATCATTGTGTTTGCCCTGTTGTTGTTGTTAGGTACCCGGATGATAAGGATGGCGATAATGGTGGCGCTGCTTCTGATGTTGGTGAGGCTGTTGTTAAGGTTAATGTGCCCGACGAGGAGCGTAAAGGTTAGAGCTTTCATGGTGTTTCTATGTATTTGTTCTGTTTTGCTGGTTTAATTTGCATTTGGCTTTGTGGGTTCTGATTGGATTAGTGGATGAAGGTGACAAATGTACAATGTGTTCAATATGATTAAGGTTTCAATCTGCATATCTTTCATTATTTTGTACCGGTTTAAGTTGATTTTTATTTCACGGGTGTTAATTGGCAGTTGGGGCTGGTCAGGGGAATGTGGTTGTTCAGTAAAAATGATGGACGTAATGATCGTGATTTGTGTAATTTGGGTGCAGTTAGAATATGATTCATAAGGTTGAGTATATAGTGTCAATACTCTATAAATGAATTAGCACTTTACTTGTGAGTTGTTGTGATGTGGTGTTCATGCACTTGTTCGCTTCTGGTGATGAGTGTGGATAGTGTAGATTCTTAGATGCTATTTTCTTATGTTATGAACCGATTTAACATGACCAAAATGATGGGGGGTGGTGTTTTGGTGCTTATTAAGTACTAAGTAGTTATCTTTTGTGAAACTGAGAAATGATATTGCATATGAATGGAGGATAATTCTGGTTACTTTACCAAATGTTCTAGTGTGTTGTCAAGGAGTGTTTGATGCATGAAGGAAGTGCACACATTGTTATAATGCTTTCAGAAACATCTTCCACATTGGTGCAATTTGCTCATATACATTAAAAAAGATGCACTGGGCTTGAAAGCTAGTATATTTGATCTTGAAGATGTTCGTTGCTGATTTATCTATAAACTTTAAGCATGGGGTTTAACAGTTGGTGCTTGTAGTGCTACTACTACTACTACTACCAGGGTAGTCTTAAGATATTGTCCATTTTTTGCTACAGTTGGCACTGGCAATTTTTAAGACTGTAAGTATTGTTTTTCAACTTATTTTAGCTCTTGTTGGTGTAGTCCAGACGCTGGATTGAAAAATAGGACCATATTCATATTGAAGAGCAGATTCAATGGAAGCCTTGCACTTGGGAAACTATGCTGTTATATGATGTACTCGATAAACAGAATATACAGAAGTGTCATCTCACAGAGATATTGGTTGAACCGTTATTCCTCCATATGTTAGGATAATATAGGTTGTGATGAATCAGGCTTAATTTCGTCAAACAGAAACTCTAAATATCAAACCTGCTACTTTTTATTATTCCACTGTAACAGATGAGCAAGTACAGGAAGATAAAACATAGGCTATTATATCTGTGCAATTAACTTTTTCGTTTGAAAGTAGTCCATATATTGCTGTGCGCAAAAAGGTTATACATGTTGAGACTTTCATGGTTGTAGAGCAGCATGGCCTGTAAATAAATGATAAACTTGTCATTGTTTGGATATTAAATATAGAGAAGACCCCACCACTGTGTAACATGTTTATTTTATGATCATATTCTTACCAATGCTTGTGCACTATGAGCTTGAACACTTCTCTTGATTTTTGTTTTTCCTTTCCACTTTGTGCTTTATGTTCAATACTGCTGCTTTTGTCGTTCTGGTGGAGAACTGCTGTGATTTTTTTTCCTTGCACTTTTGTTGTGTAAAGTTCATGTGATGGGAAAAAATGTTGCGTATTTTATTAGTTCTTTTTTGGATTGTATTCATATGTTAAAATGATGTTGCTATTTTCTTCTTTTGCTTTTACAGATGCATAGTTCAAGATTCCAAATTTTTAGCTGGCTCCTCTTGATATCTGGTAAGCGTATTGGTATTGGCATCTCAATGTGCTTGTTTAACATACATTCATGTTTCGAAGCTTGCCACATTGTTGCTCTTCAATTTTTGTCTACTTTCCATAAGTTTATATGGATTTATCGACTCACTAGTTTTGATAACTTGTCCTCAATTTCGAAAATGTAGATAGTGTAGCAAAGCATAAGAGTTGGCAGAGATAGCGTGCACATCAAGGCATTACGAGGAGCTTCTTTGCTGGGCAATTTGCTACAAGACGTTCTTATTTGGTGGGCTATTTTGGCTTTAGTAGATACTGCGGAAAGCTCTACCACCCTCTAAATCTCTCGTCAAAAAAATTGTTGCATGTATGGAACTGGGAAGCTTTCTGATGATATTTTGTTTGCATGCCTGATGAATTATGTTTGAGGCTTTTTTGGATTGTGGTTGGAGGCCTTTAGATAGAGATGTGTTTTACTCGACTTTGTTGTACATTATTTCCGTTTTCCAGATTTTAGCACAAAAAGCTGTGTTTGAAGCGTGTTTTTTTTTCCTTTTATAATGTGATTGTGCTTCAGATTGTTTACAAAACCATTCTTAAGGTGATTTTTCTTTCTTCAAACCACAGCCCAATCCAAAATCTTCCGGGCTGTCATATATATAAATAACACAAGTAAATGGTTACACAGGTCCTTGTTGGGTTGAGGTCATGGCTTAGATGAGAAATTAGAAGCAATCATATGGGTGAAGCATTGGTTGCATGGTTGCAGTGAAAGCCGAAAAGAGAGCGTGAGATTGAAGAGAGAGAACGAAGAGAATGGTATAAAGTAGGACTGTCAATTTCTGATATAAAAATACGATTTTGTAAAATGATACAATAAGATTGGCATGAATTTAATTTTTTTAATATTTATATTTTGTATAATGATTTGTGATATATAAATAACATGATATGATTATGACACGATAATACAAATTGTCACTTCTAGTACAAAGTAATTGGAGTAGAGGACGTGAATGAGTCGTTGTTTTATGTTTGGTTTGATTAATACATAAGCCGAGATTAGTCTAATATTGAACATTTATTTGTAAGCAAGTCGGGTATGAATAATGAAAATTTTTGATTTGTAAATAAGCTTACTAATTAGCTCGAATATAAATTTAATGATAATTTGAAACTGACTTCTTTTTAATAAATCATTTTATTTGTTTCTATAGATAATCGAAATCAAAATCTCTGGCGCCAATGAGCAAGCTGGCTTTAATATTTGTGTTTAATTACAACAAAATTAATTATTTAGATTGTTTGTATAAAAAAAAAAGTTAGAATATTAGTTTTTTACTAGAATATCAGTCACAAAAAAAGTTAGATTAGATTTATCAAGTTCAATAGTTTTTTAAAGAGTTGGTTTGGACTTATAAATCTAATTTTGAGCATATAAAAATCAGGTTTAGATCATCTCCAACTCAAAATTCTATTTTTAATTCAAAAATTCTAAAAATACAGCAATTATAGTAAAATCATCTTCAATCTACAACTCTATTTTTAACTCTAAAAACATATTCTCGAAATATTCTTTCTTACTCCATTCTCTATCATTATTTTTTCACAAGCTAAACATAAACTTAATTCTTTTTCATTGTTTATTAAATAAAATTAATTGTAAAATTTATTTTTAATTAAGAATTAATAAAAAAATAACCATTACATGGAATAAAAAAGAAGTACAAAAAAATTATTATAGGTTGACATTTTATTTTTGTTAAACAATATAAATTTCGTTATTTAACAAGATTATGGGTTGACATTATTTATTTTAATTAAAAATTAAGTCAAATATAATCATAATATAATTATTTTTTTATTAATAATTAATAATAAAAACACAAATTTTACAAAAAAAGATGATATATGCAGCAACCACCCCCTTATGTTCCGAACACATTCAACGAATATTTCAACAATATAGGTGGAGATGGAGCTGATATACCATAATATTAACTCCTTGTAGTGCTTATATTATCAATGCATTGCTATTTATTATCTATCTTATTATCTATCTTAATCATGCTACGCATTTTGATATTTTTATTGTTGTAATCTCTTTATTTTTTTGTTAAATTAGTTTATACTTAATATCATATTATTAATCTACTATGTTTTTATTTTGTAGTACAATCTGTGCATTTTTTAATATATTTTCATTTTTATGAATTAATTAATATTATATTTAAATTATAAATTTTATAATATTATGTTTATACATTGAAAATGGATATCATAAAACAAAAATATATGAAATACAAATTTTAAAATTAAATAAATACATGCAAGATGGATTAAAAAAAATAGAGTCAAGAATAAAGTTGTTACAGTCCACCTCCAAATTTGGAGATATACTGTAGCAATATCCAAATATAGAGGGAGAAATAGAAGTGGGTTGGAGTGGATTTGCCTCCAAGAATAGAGTTTTCCTCTATTTTTAAAGGTGGATTGGAGATGCTTTCAGTTGAGTTCAATTTGTTTAATCAATGAATAAAGTTCAAAGAAAATTTAGAGTTCGATTATTAAACGAGTCGAGTTTGAATGGATTAAATTTCTTCTCGGCTCAATTTAATCAAGGCGATAAATTTGGGGTGCTAACAATGAGGGGAAGTAGGGTTTTGGGAGGATCAAAATTAGGAGGTATAAAAGATATTGGTTACAGATATTGGCTTCCAAATCCTCCTAATTGCCAAAGTAAAAACCTCCGACCTTTAAAACTACACAAGGTTTCTCATTGAATCCCCAGAAAATAATTGAGTATGTCTTTCCACCATGATCAACCCAGAGTTCCTTCTGAAATTAAAAAGAAAAGGAGAAGTAGGAGATGGTAAGGAATCACCAACAATACTTTAATAAATATACTTGCCCATGTCTTTGACTCACTAATACATGTCTCTACTATCTTCGAATTGCCCATTAATTGTTTGCAGATTCTGGCGTAATGGAGAAAGGAATGTGTTCTCAATTCATAGAAAGCAAAGGTATTAACTTGACACGTCTTCTTGCTAGGTTGCATCGTTGATTCTATTCGTGGTTTTGTTGTTCTATCAGTCTTGTTAATTATTTTGTAGAAACTCTCTTGGGATATATGAGTTCATGTGTTTATAGTTTTTGAACTTACTTGGCATATGCAATAGTATACTGATTTTGAGATAGAGTGAAAATTTGTATTCACGAGTTGTAATTGTACCTAGAAAGAAGTATTAAGTATGTCGAATAATAATCGTGCAACAAGTAACCACTGCCCTAGAGATATCAAAAAAGAAATAACTAGTGCCTATGGTTAGCAATTTCTTTTTTGCTGCCAAATTAGTCTTGGCCTAATTGAGAGCTCCAAATTTGAATATGGTTAAAGCATTCTTCGTGGGATATAATTTTGCTCTTAAGAACCTGCGGTCTATCAACCTTATTCCCAACAGTAAGGTAGAGAAAGTTTAGCTATTTTTTTTAACCCCAAACTGTTATAATTGATTATGTTTTACTAAAAATTTACTGGTGTTATTGATTATTAGCCACGCAAGAAAGGATCCAGCAAATTGAGGCCTACTTGGGAAGGTGAATAGTAATTAATGTAGTATACTTTTAAAAAAATTCGTGCCATTTATTTTGATTTTTTTATTATGTAATATCGTATATGATACTTACAGAATATGTTCATCTTCTGGACGAGCCCTCTATTGATCGAATTAGCGAGTTGCCAGATGTCATTCTTGTTTCATGTATATTGTCCCGACTGCATCTCAAGGAAGCAGCTTCCACTGCCGTCCTGTCAAAACGATGGAGGTTCCTATGGTGCCATTTGATGTACTATAATGTTGACGGTAGGTGCAAATGTAATGTTTGGAGAAGATTGCCCCAATCATTTAGGTGTATGATGAGAAAATAATTTCTCCCTTATAAATAAACCTTAAGCCGTAATTATTTGATATCACAAACTTTAAGTAAAGAAGGTATAACTTGGAGATTTTACAATTTTGTTCATTTAGAAATTGTATTTTTTGTTATTTTTTTGCTTTATTATTTATTCTTTTATGTTGGTGTAATTACGTGTTTGGACCTCAATAATTGTGTTGTTATTTTTAGAGAAAATAATTTTTGAGTTCCTTAAGTATATTCTAAATAGGTCGGTCTTTGTGTTTTTTGGACATAGCATAAATGTTATTCAAAGTTATTTTTGGCTGACGAAGATAACATAATTGGAACTTTACAGAACCACCCTCCTTTAAAAGTCAAAAATACACCTATTCCAATCAGATTTCTCTCTGTCTCCCTTTCTCTCTCATCAGATCTTTCCCCCCTCTTCTTTTTCTCTCTCATTGCCGCACCTCACACCACCGCACCTCATTCTTTTCCAATCATCAGTCCCAAATCACTCACTCACTTTCTCTCTCTCTCTCTCTCTATATATATATATATATATATATTATATTCTCTTTTTTTGCCACCTATTCCTTCTCCTCCACCTTCAGATGCGACCGACGCTATGACATTGCACAGTCTCCAGATGCAACCTACACCTTCAAACCACATGTGTTGCTATTTTGATGTGGCGAAGATCTGAAACTAGATGGACAGAGTTGTTAGTTTGACGCGACCGAGAAAATGGTCTCCATTAGGCTTCGATTTGACGCGATGGAGATTTGAAACCGAATCGACACGATGAAGTTACAACAGTTGGCTTCGTCAACGGAGGTGGAGATCCTCGACGAAGTGGAGGAGATCGTCGTCGATAGTGATGATGAAGTGTCTGGAAATTTTTATGAGGTTAGGGTTTCAATTGCAGGTTTCTTAGGATTTCCAGTTAAGAATTTTTGTGGGTATTCATGTGGCTATTAAATGTTTGGAATTGCAATTTTTTGATAAGATTTGATCGATTCACTGTTTATGGTTGATTTTCTTACTGTTGGGGTTTTACAATGGAGTTTGGGCCAATTGGGAGAGGAGGAGGTTGATGATGCAGTTGTGATGGTTCAGCACCGGAGAGAAGTGGTTGAAATGGGTGGTTGTTGCTGATGTTGTTGTGATTGTGAACGAGGGGTTGAATGGTTAAAAAAAATCCAAACTTTGAGTTGATTTTTGGGCTCTCAGTGGTGTTATTGCAATGTTGCTGTTCTTAATGTTGCTTCTCTGTTTTGGTGCTGATGAACTCTGGGTCCTTAGGGATGATGTACAAAACACTCTTCTCCAACCGATCACCATTGTTCACAAGATTCAAGCGTTATGTGTTTTCTTGTTGTGATCTTCAATGGGTGTAATCTTCAATTAGACATATGTGGTTTCTGCATGTTTTTGTACTATTTTAATTTCAATTGCCCAATAAATTGCACTGTCTCTTTTAATTGTGCAATCTTTGTGAAAACAATTGGTCAAGCAAATTAGTGATTGTGGAAGAAGAAGTTTGATTTTTGTTTACAAATCAACAATCTGGTTCAAATAAAAATTATCTTTTCCTCTATTAGGATTAATACCAACAACATTCATTTACCTTTTTCAATCTTTCTTTTACTAAATCTTTCCAATGTTTTTTCTGTTGCTTTGAAATTCTAAGAAGAAGAAAAGTAGAAAAAAAAAAGAATTAGAATTTTTCATGTCTGATAAAATAGATCAGAGGTATTTTTATCTTTAAAGTTTTATTTAAACTTAATATGATGACACATCAGCAATTTACTAACATAAAGCCTTAAATGTAATTCAATTTTGACCTCAAGGATATGTATGCAACATGCTAGAAATAAGAAGACTAACCTATTAATTATGGTATATTTGCGAGACTCATAAATTAGTCTCTTATTTATATGTGGGAATATTCTACTTATTCTAATTGATTGATGACATATTTATGGCCAAAATACATAACAAACTTTCTAATACTTTGTACTAAATCAAATTTTTATGGCATAATAAATATTAAATCTTAATTTTAAATTCAAAATTTGATTTTGTAGAAGATGTGGCCCTAATGTTTTGCCCAAATTTGCGATAAGAGATGCATTTTTAACATTCCTTGCATCTTTTGTTGCGAATTCTTAGTTTCTTCTCGATTATTGCTTCATCCTTTTTGCTTTTGCGCCATATTATTTTTGTCTCTATCTTAAGCAATAGAAGTTGTTGTTGATCTTGCATTGTTGTTGTCGTTGATTTTGTATTTGTTGTCGTTGTGCCGTTGTGGTTGTATTTTGTGTGTTGACATACTCTTGATGTTTGTTGTTGTTGTATTTCTCATTGTTATGGTTGTATTTATTGTTGTTGTTGACTTGTGGTTGTGGTTGTGATTGTTATGGTTATTGTAGTTGTGTTTGTGTTATAAGTTTTGGAGTGGTGATTGTATGCCTTCAAATGGAAAGAACAATAGGGTGTATTCGTTTTCTTTTTCTTCATCATTAATATGGTGTTACTTATACTCTCTATCTCTTAAGATCAAGAGAGTTCTAATTGCACTATTGTTATTTATTGGGGAATGAAGAATGGTTTAATGGCATATTTATGGCCAAAATACATAGCAAGCTTTCCAAATAATCTGGACTAATCAGATTTTTTATGGCATAATATTTATTAAATCTCAACTAAATCGGTTGAGTATTTGTTAGTTGTTTCTCTTTATCAATGGTTGAATGAAGACAAATTCATTGAGTAACAAAGTTGTGGTTGGGGTGTGATTATGAAATTGTAGTTTGTGTTTCATGCAATGTTGAACTTACTCTTGATTGAGGTGTGATTTTGCAAGTTTCATTTGGAGGTTGTTTTTGTGACATTATGATACTACTTTAATACTCGCATATAGGTTGTTCTATAAAAAAAATGTCACAAAGAAAGCATTCTTGTATGAAGATCCAGCAATAAATTTTTGGTATTGCAATGGCTAATTTAAAAAGTCATTGTTGGAATATTTCTTGATTGAGGTGGAGCTTCAATTTCAAATAATTGGTAATGCATTGGAGTTGTTTGATGCAATGCCTAACACTTTCTGGATTTCAAGTGACTGATGGTCGTATGGGGCTGTTGGAGCTTCAGTTAGGGTGTTGGAGGATTTTTTCCGAGGCCAGATTAATAAAGATGTTCTAACATTACTAAAGAAATTTGCTTGTGAGCATTGGTGGATGAATTGTTGCACATGTCCTGTTCGATGAAATGCCCTCTTGATACTACTCTCAAGAGTCAAGATGTTCAATTTGTTGTTTATGTTACAAGCGTTTCTTAGGTTCCATGCTGTTTAAACCATTTGGAAATGAGTTCATCTTTATCTTTTAAAAAAATTATAAAACAACAAAATTGGCCTTCATTCATTTAAGCAACTAAATATTTTTTAATAGAATTTAAAAAATTAGTATATTAAGTATGAGCTTTAACTTTGCGCAAAACAATGAAATATATAACATGAATATAATTTTTTTAATTATTTATTCATCATCATAAATAACAAAATTCTAAACAACTATTTAACAAAGGCATTTCAACAGTAATAAAGATTGAACGCCTCCTTTCTTTGTTCAACTACAAATAAACGACTTCATGCAAGCAATCTTCACCCGGCGCCTTTTCTTTTCTTCATAATCGCCTCTCTTTGTTATTGCATGAATTATATATTTAGTTTAGATTTATTTAGGCACGTAAAATTCAACAAATGTACCTATTTAATAATAATTTTGACATACCAAACAATAAATATGTGTAAATGTACATATTAGTTGAAATCTCACATTTCAATTCAAAATGGTATAAATCGAACAAGCTTATAATCTACGTGAAACGAAAGACATTATAAACTCACGTTTTGTGCTTAAACTTTGACATAATATGCTTGACTACTTCACTAAACCATATAAATAAATCTATAAAATGTTAGTATGAAAGTCAATATAGAATAAATATACAAAAACTGTGTCAAACATCATGTTGTTAATACCACATCATCATTTGATGGTACTTTCGAACAAAAACTTTAATGTGTGTTGTAACTGCAACAAATCACAAAAATCATGCCTTTCTCTATTATTTTTAAAAATTCGAATCATAAATTCAGAAAGTAGTAAAGTTCATACCAATAATTATTATTAAGCCTTTTTTTCTTTGAACTCTTTCTCATTATTCTTTTCGCTATGGCAGGTGATGTGATATAAGTTATAGTACTCAGCCAACACAAAATCCAACCATAAAAACTTAAATAAGGACTCAACAACAAATAAGGTTCAATGAGATGTGGGTCAATTAAATATCCACATTATTCGTATTCAAATCACTACTCTCAATAGTTATAAATATTGCAACTTTACTCATTTTTGATTATCCCATCCGGCCATCCCTGCCTTAAACTCTCACATCCTCTTGAAGACTAACTAGAGCATCAAAGTCATGGACTTGCCTCATTAAATAGGGGTGTTTATTATGTCATATATCTAACATAAAATTTAAATTTTGACAAAAAAAATCTAAAGTTTTGTAATTAGTTAAATAAAATATTTTTAATTTTAGGTCTCTCACATGTCATTTTTCAAAATCAGAATCTCAAAAATACCAGATAAAATCAAATAAAAGTCATTTTTTCGTATCATTTTCTGTCTTTTTCTCTCTCCTTATTTTCTCTCTCTATGGTTGCTCTCTCATATTCTCTCTCCCCTATCTTCCTATTTCCTCACCCTTCTCCTCAACCCTAGCCACCCTTTTTCTTCTCTCTCTCTCCTCACCCATTCCTCTCTCTCCTCCTTCCTATGTCGCTCCTCGTCGCTCTCTGTCCTTGTCTCTTTCTTTTCCTCTCGTCGTTCTCCGACACGTGAAGAGAGGGCGGCGAACGTGGCAGAGATGTGGTGTCGCTCTTTCCGACACGAACAAGAGACAATGAAGAGAGGCGGCGATGACTAGGGTTTCGAAACCCTAGCCACTGGAGCAAGAAGAAGCATAATTTTTTTCAATTAAAATTATATTTTTAGTCCCTAGGTTTGTTAAATTAACGGATTTGTCTCTAAAATTTGCCAAACCTAGCTGCCTTTTCTTTTATATAAAATAGTACTTAAAGTCCCTTAGTCATGATACATCGTTTATTATTGAAGTACATTTTGTTTTAATATTTAGGTTTTTATTTGTTTGTTTGCTCATATATGCTTTTGTGAGACTAAATAATTTAATGTAGAAAAACACTTTCAAACACAATTTGTGCAAGTTGATTTTGTTGATTTTGGTTGGTTTTTGTTGAGTTTGATTGATTTTTTACAGGGGTAATTATATTTGGAGACTTTTGTAGATATTTGGACACCAAATAAATTATCATTAAATAAAATAAGATTCTTAAAAATATATAAAAATAATTGAGCTTAATTATAAAAATACATTACAGAACTTGAATTAATTTTTTTGTAAAAAAATTGTGTTATTTTGATAATTTTGGAGACTTTTGAATTAAACCAAACTTCTTATACAAAAATTGAAAACTACCTTTTGGTGACTTTTGCAGACCTCTTTTGGAGACTTCTGGAGACCTCCTGAAAAATTATATAATTTTTTTGCTGAAATTTATTTTTCTGTGAAAAAATCAATTTCTCTCGAAAATATCACGATTTCTCATGAACGTGGCATTTTTCAAATGATTTTTATTTTTCTAATATTTTTTCAAAATTGATATTGCTAGAAGACATTTGTGAAAATGAGTATTTCATTTTAGTGTAAATGTCTAATTCTCTCTAAATAGGCAGCCTATGGTCCCAGGTTCGAATTTGCTTAGGGGTTGGGTAGAAATAGTCTTGTATTTTCATCAAAACAATAAAAAAAGAAAAGAAAGAAAGCATAGATGCACTAGAGAGTAGTCTCTACAATTTCTACATGTTTTCTTGTGTAGAACCATTAGGCACTGGATCTTGGGATCATGAAGCCTAGAGCTTGAAAATACTACAGATAATATGTTGAAGACCAAATCTCAAAGATCTATTCTCTCGCAATAGATTCATCGTCAAATTTAATTGCAAAAAATGGCACAAAGATTAAATGAGGTGGTTTCCTAAAACGAGGGACTAAATGAGATATTACATCATAATTTAGGGAAAGAAATCGTTTATCTGAATAATCAAAATATGAATGTCTTGATTCTTCAACTTGAGAAATAAAAAAAAATTCTATTTTACTCATTCTATCTCATTATTTTAGGTTTGGATGTTGACAATCAATTTTTAAAATAAATATTTTATTTTTATTTATTTTAGTACTATTTCATATGTTTTAACAAATCAATGGAGAATACATGCTTTGCAGTCCATCAACAAATTCAATGCCAATTAACCTTAAAAGACATAACAAAATAATTGTAAAATTTTTTCGAACATATTCCAACAAACAGAACACAAATATCTAATTTATGAGTTAGTGGTTATAATAATTACATAATACATAAAAAAATGATATGAAAGGGTACAAATCTTAAATATATATGACCTAAACAATCTCCTATGTAATTAGTAATTGGTCAATCAAAGTGGGAAGATGAAGGAAGGCGACATCCATCAAAGAAGACAAACCTATCTTGAGGAACAATTATAATAATGAAAACCCATGAATTAATTTAATATTATGGAGCAAACCCAAATATTTAAACCTCATCCAATCCAAGTAACACCACTAATACTAATCGGGAAAAACATCTTGCAACGTCATCCCGATAAGAAAAATGAAACCCTACTAACCAACATAAGATTAAAGAATAATATATAATTAATAATAAAATAATATATTTTTTTAATAAAAAAAATCAGAGATAATTAATAGTAACATATTACTATTAAACGATATCATACATACATTATCTTCTGTTATAAAATAATAAAATAATATTAAAATTAGACATGCAAGTGGAATTCAATTTGTTGAAGAGTGGGGTTTTGTTTTATATGTTGATTACGTGCACAAAAACCCACAACTTTTTTTTTAAATGAAAAACCTACAACTTGTTCACTGCAAAAAATTTGGTCCATTCAAACAGGACTGCCCATAGCTCACATTAGCCATCGCCTTCTTGAAAGAGTTTGTATTCAGTTCACCTAGGCAGTGTTTCCACATAGATGTGATATGCCATCAGCACCTGCATGAAAAATAAGTACAATGTCGAGAATAGGTTGGTCAACTCAAAGTACCCACTCTAAAGATTATGAGATTTTAAATTCAAAATAATATAAAAAAAATAAAAAATATTTTAAAATTTTATAGAGATGAGTCTTCTTTTTTATACAACCTATAATCTATCAATATCAAAAATCATGATAAAATGGCACACAAGATTCTTTTGAGTTAATAATAACCAACTTGTTTTTGTTATATTCAGTTAAATTATAAAAAAAGGGCATTTTTAACAGAAAAAATGGCATATATTAACCAAGCATTTAGTTTAATGATAAATACGCTAATCTTAACAAATTTACCTGTAGAAGAACATTTTTTTATAATTCATTTTCCGTAATTTCACTGAAAATCAAACTTTAACCTTTTAACATTAAAATTTTAATATCAATAAACTACAACCCATTGATGCCTATACAAGAACATTGTGGATAAATTTTACCTATGCAAGAATTAAAAAGAGTTGAGTTTAAAGTATTATATTACCCGATTCACATGTTCAAAAATTAACTATTCTGATTCCTAAATTTTAATACTTTTAATTAAAAAACTTAACAAAAAATGTAAATTACCCTTTAATTAAGTTATTTAAATTAATAAATCCCATATGTTGTATCAAATTTGTTAATATAACAGATAAATTTGACTAACAATAATATAAAAAAGACGGACATGTGGACCCTGAGAGAAAATACCTCAAGCCTCATAGACCGTCCCAAAATTTGCCGAATTAAAAAGACAAATTCAAGTGCTGACGTAAAATTGTTTCTAAACTAGAGAGAGGGATAGATGCTTAAATTCCTTGGTTGGAAAAAGAGCAAAGCAGAGTCTCATTTACACACCAAGTCATCTTCTACCGAGAATCGAAGTCTCATCAATGACTTACAAGCCCATGAAAGACAAATGAAAAAAAGAGCTTTGAATCATAAAATCAGATGATATATGTATGATTAAGATTCAACAAACGAAACAAAAAAAGAAAAAAACTATAAAATTTGTGTGATTTTGAGACGATGTTAAACAAAAAAAAAAAAAGTTAAAAAAGTGTAGTTAATGAAAGATCAAAGGCTCTGATCTCTGCTCAATTTACAGATACCAAGAATGGTAGCGGAGGCACTCTGTTCACCACAGACCATATCGCTCTGAAGTTTTTTGATCGAGTCTATTATAACAGCAGCAGTGGAATCAGATCTTGACCCTTCTTCACCATGATTGTCTTCTTCATGATCCTCACTTGTTCTTGCTCGCTTCAGTAGCTTGTTATTGCTATATGATGGATATGAAGTCCCTTCTTCATTGCTTCTGTATCTGCCATTACCCTGTTGAGATGAAGAGCATCCTATGTCATCCTGCATTGATTCAACCCAACTTTATATCATCACAATATCAGGAAAAATCATAAATTGAAGAATGAAACTGAAAACCCATTTCTTTATTGTTCATTTTGTATTCTACATAGAATCAAACTCTCAATTTCAAAGACTACAAATTTATTGATTAAAAATCCATGTTTTATAACACAAAAATACAATCAAGGCTGTAATGGGGTGATAAAGATTTCTCCTTAACCAAAAGTCTCGACTTGAACCCGAATTAATCAGAAACTTTAATAAAAAAAAAACACAACGAATGCAAGAAAACCAGCAATATAATTTTCAAGATTCGGCTCATTTCTTGTATGAATTTCCAACATCAAAAGGATTGACGATTCAAAATTCAGTTCAATTTTTTAAGATTTCACGTTCTTCAGATAAGAAAAAACAAATACTGAATGGTACTGAAGAGAGACCGAAATTAAAGAAAAGAAAAAACAGAGCAAGAAAGAAGAAAGACAAACATCAGAATCAAGATCAGCATTATTATCTCTCATTCGCTTCAAGAACCCATCAGCACCCGAAAACCTCCTTGAAATCTCCTCATCACTACTCGAAGAACTCGTTACCGGCGGCGCCGACGCCCCCAAATCCGACCACGGAACCACCTGGTTCTCTCCATCTTCCTCTTCCTCTTCTCCTTCCTCCTCCTCCTCAGAATACTCACCTTCCTCTTCTTCTTCTTCTTCTTCTTCTTCTTCCTCCTCCTCCTCCTCCTCATAATCCTCACTCTCTTCTTCGTCCTCACCGTTCCCTCCAAGACTCTTCTCGGAGGAGGGACGATCTTGTTCAATCTTGGAACTGTATGAAGAAAAGCAAGAGTCGCAGACCGAGACGGTGGGGGCTAGATTGGAGCCGGAGGCTTTCCATGGAGTAAGGGACTGGCAGGTGCGGCAGAGGAGAGTACGGCAGTGTTTGGCGACGAGGAAATTGGCAGCGTGAACCTTGTCGTCGCAGTCCCAGCAGAGAATTGCTTGGTCCGATTCGCAGTACATTCTTGCTGGGTTTCCACACAATTCGCAAGTCTTCATTCTCTTTTTCTTTTTTGGGATTTCTCTGGTTTTGGGTATGGAGAGAACGAAGGGAGAGGATTTTGGAGAAAAAAGAGATACGGGCTAGGGGGTAGAATGACGGTGGAAGTAAGCTACCTGATTTTACGCATTTAATTACGAGATATTTTTTTTTACAATAAATTGTTGTAAAGTACTAAAAATAGACCCATACATTCAATTCTTATACCGAAAACGGGATACATTTCAAGTAAATATTTCTGTCACTTGTTGATGAGAAATAAATCTTGTATTTTTTTCATTTTTTTGTTTTTTACTATTTTACGTCTTATTTATATAGATTCATCTGATACTATAGTATAATATATAATATTTTGTTAAAAATATATTATTTTTTATTTTTTACTATTTATTTATTTATAAAATAATATATATTATATACTATATATTCTATAAAATATATTATATATTATATACTGTACAAAATATATTATATACTGTTGTCAATAAAAGAGTCCATAACTTTTTCTTTCAAACAAATCTTTATCATTTCAATATATTTTTTAAAATATACGTTGTATTTTTTGAAAAGAGAATAATGGATTAACTTGACGTTATGCAATGGCTATTTTTGGTATAATATATGAGACGCTAAATAACTAAATACCAATTAATTTGACTAAAAGTAAAAACTGACTTATTTTTACTATTTAATACTTGAAGGAAATCCATTCATATAGAGATTACAAATGGGGTACATTTATATTTTTTTCTTTATTTGAGATATTTAACTTCCTACATTCACCAAAAACTCTCTTTGCGTTAAGTTGAGGAAAGGGCATTAAGGAAAAGAAATAATAACATGGAGTGGGAATGGTGATTAGGATATCTCTAGTAGTTATATAGTTTAAAAGCTTAATGGATCTATCACATTAGCAATTTAATAATTTCTTATTTATTATATTATCTCTTCCTAATAGTTAAGTTTTTATTATATTCTACTATAAAATTCATAATTATTTTATTTATTATTTAATTTATTTACAACATACAAATTATAATAACTATATTTATTTGACATAAATATTTTGTGTGAGTTAATATTTGAGTTAAAATAATATTTTAAGAATTATAGTATACACTGTTTATTATGAAAATTATTTAATTAAAATTTTGAAAATAATAATTTTGGTTAAATAAAATTTAATTTTCAATTGAGTAAATATATAAATTAAAACAACATAGTTATCAACGATGGAAAATGTGGATTAACCAAATAAAAATAAATTATGCATAATAGCAAATTACATTTTGAGAAATTGATGAATTAAAATTTGAAATAATTTTATTAGAGAAGGTGAAGAAATTTGAGATGAGAAAGTGTTGAAAAATTGAAAAAAAGATGCATATTTATAGTGTTTTAGAAATTAATTAAAAGAAAAGAAAAGAAAAGAAAAGAGAAGAAAAGAAAAGAAAGAAAATAAAAGAAGAGAAAAGAAAAAGAAAGAAAATAAAAAAAATAAAAAAGTAAAATAATTGTGTAAAGTAGACTCTAATCACTTCGTTACTTGATCTGCTTCATGCAAATGAAGCAGATTAAATCATTAAGAAAGTATCATGATATGACAGTTTATGGGACTGTTAGGCTGATAATGATGAAGACTTGGGTTTTGCTTGATATGTTTATGAAAATTTTTGAGAAGTTAATTATTGATAAATATGTTATTTGAGAAGATAATTAATTAGAAAATTTGATTTTTATGTTTTTAATATGAAAATATATTTCTTGAAAAGTTTGATTGTAAAATAATTTTTTTATTAATTAAAACCATAATGCCCTTGAAAAAATATAATAATATTATAATTAATTTAAAGAATTAATGTAGTTGTAGAAGATTTTGGTAAATTTTTTCCATAAGAGCGATGACGAATAATAGGAGATTTTGTAGTTAAATTTATCACTAAATATTATTTAAATATTTTTTTTTTATTGAGTATTATCACTGAATCAATAATTTTAGGGATCATTTTTAAGGAATAAGTCATGATCATTCTGTAGGTGAGTATTATTATTTAAATGCAATAAGAGATTAATTAATTACTATTTATATCAAATTGTGAATTTATCTTGTTTTGTCATTTCTTAAAAAAAACTAAAAAATTTATTTCAATTTATAATAAGGAATTAAGGATATAAATCAATCTCACTACAAGACCACAATTACAATGAAATAATTTTTTTTTTGAAATCAACAATGAAATAATTTTTAAAGTGTAAGAGACGGTGAGAATATATTAGAGAAGGCTAGGAAGAGAGAGTGAGAAGAAATAAAAAAGAGAGGGGTGAAAAGATCATTTTATATCCCGAAAAGAAAAATTTTCAGCCCTTGCAAATATTTCTCTTTTGGTAAAATGAAAAAATTATTTCGAAAAAACTGTTAAAGAGATAATGAAATCAAACACCCCTAAGTATTTATCTTCCCCAATTATTCATTTTTCAATATAAAATTCTCTCATACCAAGCAGAGCCTTGGTGTTTGGTTTTCGGAAATTCTAAGTTGGTGGGCTAAATACAAAAAATATACCCTTGCCTTATTTATTTATTTTTATGTAAAAAAAGCTCTTGTCCACTCATTCCACACAAGTGGCTACCACCAAATTAACCCCTTTACGCTTTAACGCACCAAACAATTCTTTTTCTTTTTTGTCAAGAACAGACCAGACAATTCACATCCAATTGTGTTGCAACTTGCAATATTTGTACGGAATTTTGGATTCCATTAGTTTGGAGTAGATATGACTAAACCGAACCGAAACCAATGAACTAGACAGGTCAAACCTAATGACAATTAAAATCATACTAAAAACTGGCGATTCACGGTGCAGTTCCTGTTCAGGAGTTTCCAAAATTGTTGAACCATTGGTTCTAAACTGTGAGGAGCCGGCGGGTGGAACCCCCAATTTAAATAGACGGTTCAACTTTTAAAAATCAACGATTTTAACCAAAATCAACTGTTAATCTCTTAAACCAGTGATTTTAATAAAAAATAAATGTTTAATCTTTCTAAACCCCCGGTTTTAACAACTTAAAAAAATGGTTTAGACGGACTAAATCGGAACCAAAACCGCTGATCGAACCGGCTAAATCATTGACCAAACTGGTCAAAACCATAACCCGAAATCGAAGCCAAACAGCCCAAAACTACCCTTGGGCAGTCCATTTCAAATTCAAATTTTGGTTGGACTGGAAATGCCGATTAATGAACCATGACAACCTCTAGTTTGAAGCATTGGCAAGGTCTCCTTGCATAAAAAATAATTATAATAAAAAAGTTTATTTTTTAAATAAAAATAACAATCTCTACATACATTTATTTGAGGTAAATTTAATAAAAATAAATTATAAAAATACATTATCTAATGAAAAAATAGAAAAAATATATGTTTTTTTAAGTGTATATTAATTTTATAGAAAATCAATATATACCAAATAAACACTGTTCAGTTACACTGATTTAGATCATAATTTACAAATAATGTTATTATATACTAACTCAATTAGACTAATTCGATGGAGAAATAATAAGTTTTGTGTTATTATTAATAGAAAAATCATGACAATAGATAAGTTTTTTTTAAGAGGACAATAGACAAGTTTGAAACAAATATTTGGCAACTTAAAATTTTCATTTGATTAAATTTGGATAACCTTTCTTAAATTTGATCATATTAAGGATATACTTGCTTTGAATATAATCAATCTTTCAATTTAGTAATTTGCTCCACTATTCATCTCTTTTCTATTAGTCATTTTTTAATTTTTTTTTCAATCGTGTCCATACTCTATAGTGTTTGATATAAAATGAATTTTAATTTCATTTCATTTATAAATAAAATGAAATAAAATTCATAAAAATTTATATTTGAAAATGAACCCACGTGTGAGGTTTTTAAATAAAAAAATTTATTTGTAAATAAATTTTGCATCTCAAATGAATGATGATTTATAAATATTTTCCTTTTATTTACAAAAACATCTTTAAAAGTGATAGATCAAAAGTGTAGTGTGTAGGATGGTTGGCACATTAATAAAGGTGTAGAATTTATTTGTAAATATTATTTTTTTATAAAATTTATAAATAAATAAATTTTAATTAAAATTATATTCTTTTTTTTATAAATAAAAGATTTAAATATTTTAAATATTTATTATAAATAAATTTTATGAAATTATTTATACCAAAAGCGTTGTTAATTAATTTAACAAATTCACCAAATTAAAAAAACGGGTGTAATTTTTTTAACCATAGAGTGAGTGAGTATCGTTGTTTTGGCAGACAAGTTGTACTGTTTTGGAGTGGACAATACCGTTGTAGATAAAATTGGGTACTTCTTGTTGGATATGTACAGTACCGACCAGGGACCACACTCCTTTTTATCCCCAACACAAACTTTTATACTGTGCCACGTGTCGCCCAATGATGCCTATGCTTTAGCTTCTTTACTTTTCTTCCCATTCCTATCCTGTTCAAAGATATTTTCTCTCTCATTGGATTGAGCGATTACGTGTCACCTCCACAATGAATATGTGAAGATTCAATCTATCCTACGTGGACAAATCTAGTCCATAACAGGGCCTAAGCCCATGTGACACCCACCTGACTCCCTATCTCCTTCATACGTGTCTTGTGGGTCCCAGGTTTTCCTTCATTTATTCTGTTGAAAGTAGTGACAGTCACTCAAATTTTTAATTCAGTACAAAAAAATCAATAATTAATTTTTTTAGGTAAGTCATTTAATTGAAATAAATTGTACATTTAAAGTTATTAACTCGTCGGCGGTGTCATGTGACTGGCCATCGGACCACGTTAGTGTCCACATATTGCAACGTAGGATATACGTGGCGATTTGAACGTGATTTTTGGCCGAAAAGTGCCACGCGGCACCCAAGTTGACTTTCAAAAAAATTAAAATAGGCTGGTAAAAAACGGCGTCGTTTGCTATACCAAATTCATCACCCAAAATTGTTCATCGGGGGTGTGCGATTGAAGGAAAACTGTGGAAAGAAATTGCAAGTTTTTTGTGTTCGCATTTTTTCTGGAAAACCACAACTTCAAGATGCCTCCACATCTAACATTTTTGTTAACATCACTTCTAAATTTCACTCTCCATCTCAAGTTAAAAATAAAAAAGAAAACCCTCCTTCATTGAACAACACCACTACCCTTTAGTGAAACCCAACCGATTGAACAACAAAACCAGAAATCGATTTAAGAAACTCAAAAATCGATTAAACAACAAACCCAAAATAATCCATGTCGTGAAGGGACTAGGCAGCGCACGAGAGAGAGGAGAGATGGAGAGAGAGAGACGTCGAAGATGATAGGGAAGTCGCGAGATTGAACGAGAGAGATGGAGACAAGAAGAGGCAACGACAGTGGGTTCAAATAAACTGGGGGATTGAGCAGATCTGCTCTCTCGACTCTCTCTCTCTCTCTACCCTAGTCACTGCATTTTATGCCCCTCTCTAGTCACTCCCTCGTCTTCCTCTCGTCCCCGCCATATCTGCTCTCTCTAGAAGGTTCTGGTCTTGACTTTAGTGATGAGATTTGCTGTCTCTCTCGTCGCCACCAGATCTGCTTTCTCTCGTCCCCTCGTCTTCCTCTCTTGTCCGCACCAAATTTGTAGTGTCAAGGAGGTTTCGGTCTTGGCTTTAAACCCAAACAAGATGATGACGACGACAAATTACAGGATGGTGGGTTTTGTTCTCTTTAAAAAAAGGAAATAGAAGATGGTGGGTTTTGTTCCAAACAAAGGGAAACCCTAGCGTCGCCTCTCTTTTCTCCTCCATTCTGACTCGTCCACCGCCTTGGCTAGTGAGAGAGAGACGAGATGTTCAATTTGTCGAATTTACTGTTGACTATTTCAATTCATTGTGCTTTTGAATTTGTTGCTTTAGTCAATTCAGTGTGTTTTTGTTGTTTTTACTACTTGAAATTTTGTTGAAATTGTTGAATTTGTTGCTTTTATTTTTGAAATTTTGTTGAATTTGTTGGATGACGTTACGCGAGTTCAAATGTTGAGTGAGAGATGATGGTGCATCGGTGAAGATGGTGGCAGAGAAGGAGGCAGTGGGTTGAAGTGATTTTGCTGGAGAATTTTGTTTTCCTGGAGATGGGAGCAGAGGAGGAGACAGTGGATGGCGTTTTGCTTTTAATTTTGTTTATGGAGAATTATAAAAGATCAAAAAGAATGAAAAAAAAATGAAGTGAGGTGGCATGGTCAAATCGCCACGTGTGTCTTACGTGGCAATACATGGACACCAATGTGGTTCGATGGCTGGCCACATGACACCACCGACGAGTTAGTGATATTGAGTGCACAATTTATCTCTTTTAAATTATTCATAAAAAAAAATTAATTTAATAATTTATTTGCACCAAATAAAAAATTTGAGTAACCGCTCGGGTTATCAACCATCATTTATCCTCCATGCTTCCTTGTCTATCTAAAAACGTTGCTTCATTTTCGCCTGTCTTTTTGGGAATAAGAAATTTAAAAATAGCCTTTTTTCTCAATTCTTGTTATTTTCTTTTGCTTTACAAGAAACAAAATGATAAAGCCACGTTGAAAATTCCAAGTTTTATTTGGTGTTATAGTTTTAAAAAAATTACTATCAGTAATGAAAAATATTTAAATAGTGTTGCATAAAATTATTTTTTACAAATATAAAAAACTATTTAGTTAAAACTTAAAATTATAGTGGGTGATTTAAAAATAAGGTCGATATTTTTAATATTCTGCAATGATTTTTTTTCCAACACAGTTTAAATTTTAATGTCAAATATATAATCAATAATTAACTCACTGGTTAAATATTTTGGCTTCGAGGCGTAAAATAAAATAAAAAATATTCCTACGTCTAAAAAGAGCTCATTTGTGAGAATTTTTTTTATAAAAACCTCATCTCTTGTTTATAAGATAGTCTTTCTTTGAGATCTTCTCAAAACTTGTTTAGCAACATAATTTTTTTGTTTTTAGTATGTAGCATATATGAGATTTATAATTTATAACAGTGATAATTGATGATGATGCATTTTTTTGTTTTATAAAAGAATATGTAATATATTAATTTTATCCTTCTTTTAAAAATTATACAATTGAAAAATAATGATAATAATAGTATTTCACATGATAAAATATATTAAAAAATTTATATGTTATATGTTAATAATATTTATCAAACAATTATATTATATATTTTTCTTACTATATACTTTTAAAATATTATATATTTGTGTGTGCTAAACAAGCCCTGAAAAATATATAGATAGAGAGAGAGAGTTATTTTTTT
>CAODLS010908329.1:0-16063 GCA_948243855.1 Flueggea neowawraea | reverse complement strand
TTTTATTGGCCTAAAATTTTTAAAGATTCATACTCATTTTGTAAGGCTTGTGAACACTGTCAACAAGTTGGAAATATAAACCAAATGTATGAGTAGCTTCAGACACCTATACTCATATGTGAAATTTTTTATGTTTGGGGTATTGATTTTATTGGTCCATTTCCATCTTATTTTGGTAATCAATATATTGTTCTTATTGTTGATTATGTCTCAAAATGGGTAGAAGCAGAAGCTACCTGAATTAACGATGCTCGAGTTATTGTAGATTTCTTGAAAGCTAAAATCTTTGCTAGATTTGGAACTCCCAAGGCTATCATTAGTGATCGAGGTACACATTTTTGCAAACCGGGTGGTGGAAGCTTTATTCAAGAAATATAGTGTTACACATCGAGTTTCCACTACTTACCACCCATAAACCAATGGGCAAGCTGAAGTTTCGAATAAGATTATCAAAGGCATCTTGGAGATAACCATGAACCCAAACTATAAAGATTGGATTCAACATCTAGATGATACACTTTGGGCTCACAGAACTGCCTACAAGAATCCTCTAGGTATGTCACCTTATAGTTTTATATATGGGAAATCTCGTCACCTTCCTGTCGAGATTGAACACAGGGCTTTTTGTGCAGTAAAAGAGTGTAACATGAATTTTAAGGAAGCTAGGCAACAACAAAAATTGCAAATTCAAGAGCTTAAAGAAATCAAAAATCACGCCTATGAGAATGAAGCAATCTACAAAGCCAAGTCCAAAGCTTTTCATGATAACTAACTCGTGCATAAGAACCTTAAGGTGGGTTAAAATGTACTTCTTTTTTATTCAACTTTAAAACTTTTTGTAGGGAAGCTTCATTCGAAATGGGTTGGTCCATTTGTGGTTGTTCATGTCTATCCTCATGGAGTTGTTGATATCCAAAGTATCGACACAGGTAAGACTTTTAAGTTAAATGGGCAAGCCATTTTATGAAGGTTTTATGCCATATTCAGTTGATGATGATTATATTTTTGAACTCCATTACAACTGAGTGTGGTATGTGTCCAGCTAAGACGACGTAAAAGAAGCGCTTCTTAAGAAGTAACCCAAGGTTTTTAATATTTTTTTATTTTCGTTAATTTTGGTTTTGGTTAATTATTTCTCTCACTTTAATTATTTTGTTGTTTGACTGATCCAACAAAAATTTTGTGCTTTTATGTTTTGATTTATATTTTTCACGAATTTAATGGCAGTTGTCTTGGAGATTAGTTTGGTTTGATGCGCAAGTGATGACACTGGGTGTTGAAACTTAATTTTATGTGAAAAACTAAATGTAGGGAAGCTTTAGGGATGAAAACATGCATTCACAAGCAATCTGGGTACATATCAAAATGGCGGTATTTTGAATAAAAAAAAATCACGACACTGTTGTTTCAGGTGATATGGTACGCATTGACAAGCAGCGGTGCTCTCTTACTTGAACGATGTCGTTTTGCGCTTCGAACAATCCATCCCTTTTAGTCAACATCGTTTCAAGAAAAGGCAAGGACTGAATTGGAATTGGGGTTATTTTGGTCATTTACACCTCTTTTTTATACCATGTTTGACTAAACAAGGGACCACAATTCATTCAAATCCCTAAAATTCTTCTTCTTGTTCCCTCAAAATCGACATCACAGATGCACCATCAAACCTTAAGCTTCCCACCAACTTCAACTCACGCACTCACCATGCCAATCAAGAAATTTGAGGCAATATGGCGTGATTAACGAGCACCTAAGCCTCCAACACCTACCGTGCCACCATGCCAAGATGCCGGACAGTCGTATCCATCTTCCTCCAAGGCCATCAATACTCTTCCAAGCCGTTGCTCCACTCGCCTTTGTAATCTTCCTCCACCACCAACGGCTCCATCATCATCCTCGTCTTCATTCGACATAGAAACCAACCCTGATGTCATTTTCTTAGCAAATAGGGATTCACAACCAAATGAGGAACCACCAACAGAGACATTTCCACGTCGTTCCCCACCGGTTGTACAACCACCACCACCGTTTGATGATGCTTTTGATGATGACAATGTTGAACACAAGCAAAGGCAACACAAAGCTCGCAGCAAGCAAGGTCGTCGAGTTTAGAGAAATAACATGAGTAATGAATTTTTCTAGTTTACACAAAAATCTCATTGTGACATGCTAGCCAAGGTATGCACTATGGCTATCAGTCCAGTTTGAATCGTTGATCCTACTGTTCTGATTTATTTAAATATCGCTAATCAATTTATCTATTTGGTTCGTGCTATCAACTTATCTGTCTTTCTTACGATTGAATTGCCTACATATTTTGAACTTGTTTGGGGATTCTTTACAACTTTTGAGTTTAATATGAAGGATAATTCTACTATTGTTACTGAGGATGCAGTTAAGTGTCGACTTATCAATTAGCATATAGCTATTAGTGTCTTTGATTTTAATCTTGTTTTGGGACTGATTGATGATTCTTATGTTGCATATGATGTATAATTGACTGATTTGGTTGAATTTCCTGCTGAGTTTGATGCGAATGCTTATTATGCCCAGATTTTGGTTGACCCAAACCCCTATAATCCTAGAATTTCCAAAGCCAATACTCTTAGGGACCCAATTCATAGAATTTTTCAAAGATTTTTGGCTTTTAATTTTTTTGTACGTCAAGATAACAATAATGTTCTTTCTCATACTGAATTATTTTTTATCTGGTGTGCTAAGAATAGGGTTAGGATTAATGTGGGACATTTCCTTTTAGCTTAGTTGCAATATATTGTTGGGCATTTGTAAACTAGAAAAAAAACTCTGATTTTGGGACCTCTAATTACTGTTATTGCCTTGAATGCTTGTGATTTGCCTTCGGCTAACCCACTTCTCACCATGGTCAACGAGGATGCAGATCGTCAAACCCACTGCTTAATGTGGTCAGGACGAGTTCTTACCAGCAGAAGCAGCCATTCATTATCCTGTCCCACCACCACAACAACTCCCTGTTGATGAATGCCTTGATAGGATTAAAGCATGCCAAGAACAAATGCAAAACATACTTCAGTCCTTTGTCACTTCCATGCGAAGATTTGATCAATTTATTGATCACTTCAGTGAGCGTGATCCTCGACATGACGACTAGTCATCACCAATTCTGCCAAACCAGGGAAGCTTTTCTATCCACTCTTTCACTTTTTATTTTATTGTCTTTAATTTTTATACATCGAGGACAATGTAAATTTTAAGTGTGAAGAGGGAGATTTATGTTTGTGTTTTACGTTTATTTGTGTGATTTTTATTTTTCTGTAATGTTTCGTTAATTTTTCGAATTTTTGTGACTTATTTTGTTTGTTTGTCATGTAATTGCATGGTTTGCATGTCATATTTTGTTTTGTCTGCATGTGTTTCTAGTCTTGTACTGCATATTTGCATGCCCATGGTATAACTGTGTGAACTTACTATTACATTTTTGTGAGTATGTTTAATTTTTGCACTGCATTTGTGTGTTGCATACGTGATTCTCCTACTGAATTTTGCAATGTTTTGGTATGAGTTTGTCCTTAAACATTGAATAACTTGGAACTTTAGGAGTCTTAAAATTCAAGCATCCTAATATACTCATTTGTGTAAAACTTGGACTTCTATACGTCTTAACTTCAGGATAAAACGACCCCTAGTAATAGAGCCAAAAGGGAATCCATAGTTGGATTCACACACAACTCCTTTGTGAGAATTTGAGATGTGAGAACTTTATTTTCTTGATGTGTGACACCCATAGTAGGACCCTACCGGATTTGTTGTCGAGTGCATTTCAAAGACCACACCATTTAATTAAGACACCGAAACGATGAAAGGTATTGTTTATTAACTAATTGTGTTATCTTTTCCTTTCAGTATTCACCTTTTACGTTTATCCTTTGTTTACTCACTTTGAGCCTTAGATTTTTTCTTTGTTTTGAACCCAATTAACCATCCTTATTTTGATCAAAACTTTCAACATTTGAACCCTAAGTTAAGATATTTTTAGTTGTGATACTTTGCCAAGTTAATTTCTATGTTAATGCTTTGATTTAGTTTGATAATAGACACACCTTAGTATATGATTTTGTGCTTATTTTGTGATTAAAAGTGGCTGCCTGGTTTTGTTATATATTCATTGAAATGTAAAGTTGCTTTAATCCATAAAAAGGACAGAAAAGGAAAAAAAATATGATGAAAAATGATGGAGTAAAGCAACGCAATTTATAGAGATTCACTTTGGAGTAGCCTTGTTTCATTAAGCATAGACATGTTCATGAATTTATTTTGGATTGTATTAACTTGGTCATTGTAGTCATTGGCAGGTATCACTTGAGTTTATTGTATTCTCTCTCAACTTGCTAAACCCACGTTTTGAGCCCCATTACAAGCCTATATAAAGTCTTTTTTTATTAGTATTTTGGTTGAATTTTATTAGTGGTTACGATTTAACTTTATACCAAATCTTGGAAAGCCTTCTTATGGGTGAATTCGAGAGTAAACACTTACACCTAAACACTTTGAGAGATAGAGTGAAACTTGTGATGGTGTGAATTTAACTATCTCTTTTGGGGCATTACTAGTGTGGAGACTATCTTTTAAGATTGTCGGCCGTTCTGGCAATGCTTGTGTTTTCTCTTGACCTTTGGTGCATATCGGTTTGGGTATTATACCATATGGGGGCAAAAAAGTGATTGGGGTTTAAGGTTTTTAATTTTTTTAAGTTATAGAATGCTTGAGGACAAGTATTGTTTAAGTGTGGGGAGATTTAATAAGTTGCATTTCATACATATTTTATATTGCATTTGATGTTTGTTTTGCATTGTACATTGCTATTATTTGTGTGTTTTCCTTATGTATTTTGGGTTCTTTGATGCTTTAGGTGGAATGTTGGTTAAATACAATGAATTGGAGCTATATTGTAGTGTTTCAGAGTTGACTGCACTTCGGCATGACCATGCTGTAGATGGTGCGTCGACTTAGCTAACTTATTTTACTTTGGGCCACGTATTGGCACTATTGGGCCTCTGGATTTGAGCCTTCTAGACGTGGCTGAAGACTTTTAACCTACTTTTATTGCTGGAACAATTATAATAATAATAATAATTATTATTTTTATTATTATTATTATTATTATTATTATTATTATTACTACTACTACTACTACTACTACTACTACTATTATTATTATTATTTTATCATTATGACTTACATTAGGACTAAGTTTTCTTGAGGAGACACCTATAAATACTCTTGATTATTATTGGCAGCTCTCTCTTCTCTTTTCCCATCATCTGTCACGTTGAACAGCAGTTGTATAATTCATCTTTTGGCTTTTCTTCATCATCATATGTAACTAAACATCTTTCTAGTTAAGGTATTTCAAAGTTCATTTCATAAACGTTGTGAGACTTTTATTGTAACTGTTATAAAGTATTTCAATGGCTCGTTGGTTGATTGATTGAGATATTATATTATTATTTTGTGCCTTAGTTCCTTTATTATTATTTTGATTGATTAATTGATAAGTGCTCATTGATTGATTGATTGAGATAATATATTGTTATTTAGTATTGATAGTGATTCACATTGGTCCTAATCTAAGTAACGAATAATGTGAATTTATGTGTTGGACATTGTTTATTGTTGTAGAATTGAATAATTTGGTTTAAATGAATCACGACGTTTTCGGTTTCACTGGCTACGATAAATGTCTTTTTGATTTGTATTGTTGTCATAGATTAAACATTTTCAAAGCATCCCGGAGATTGTTTAGTGATTAGAGAAATAGTCTGTAGGGCTTCCCGGGCTATCGAGAAATTAAGAAGAGATTGGTTAATCGAGTACGCCACCATTAACTATAACTCTGTCTACTTGAATGCTTCATATTGATTTTTCACGTCTGTGATCAACTAATTGGATTGAATGGAAAAGTACTTTAGTTTGGCTTTTATCATTATTGAATTTCCATCATTTTTATTATTGCGATTTAATATTTTCTTTATTGCAAATTTTAATTCTTGCGATTTGAATTCTCAGCTTCACCTTATTTTTACCAATTTTATTTTATTTTCTATTTTTGCATTTAAACATTTCTGCACTGATCTCTGTGGTTCGACCCTACTTACCGCTTTACTCATTATTCACTTCCTGAGTATGTTAATATTATTTTGGTGGTTTTACACCTTATCACTAGGTGAGGTATCCAGTTCAGTAGTGAGTACCCTTTGTTCGAGCTCAGTCTATATGTATGTTGGATGCTCCACATTGAGTATATGTGGGTTTTAGTTGTATCGGAATAATTGGATTTACTTATGAATATTTTCCTTATATTTCGGCTTATAATTATGTTTTATTATTTGGTAATATTATTTTGAAAAGTATTTTTGTTATAAATGAAAACTTTTATAATTTGTTTAATAATTCAATTAATAAATGTTTTAATGAATGAATAAAATGGGTAGAATATCTAATTCTCTAAGACTTGTGCGGGATGGACCGGACATCAGGTTCGATTCGCGTCGGACGTTGGTTATGGTCCGATTTTTGGTCGTGACAGGTTTGTTTGGATTTTTAGATTAGATGGGTTTGTTTCAGTTTCTGAGAGAAGGGTGGTTCGAGTTAATTTGAGTTTTCAGTGTGTGACTTTATTTAAACCATAGAGAGGTTTTCTTGTCATTAAAAAATATCTTTTTAATGAAAATTGTGCCACTTAAGTAAATTAAATGGAATTTGTTATTTGGACTAACGTCTGCTAAGTTTATGGAGTGAATCGTCTACTTTTTGAACTCTAGGAACCGGAAAGAAGATTTGACCAAACCTCGGGACGGCAAAGCATTTAAACCTAGTATTTAATATTGAATGTCTCCATAAATACATCGTTGTCTAATGTTCTAGACGTTGATATGAATATGTTTCATATTAGTTTTACACACTGATTTGTTCGTCTGCAACTGTTTTTATCTGCTTTTTGAATAGAAAGAGATAAAAGGCTAGATAAAAAGTTTGAATTTCAAAATTTCAATCCCACTAGTGAGAGGAAGAGGCTCAACAACATAAATTGATCGAAAATGGTGACCGAAAAAGTTCTCTAAGGCAGCTTGTGAAATGCATGCGCCAACAGTCCCCTTTCTTATGTGAGTGTGTCGGCGGAAATGAGTTTCATATGCTTTGATGCATAGGGAAATTCACGTGAGCTTTGATTGGTTCGAGCAATTGACGCGGGCTAACCACGAAAAGCCACCTGTCTAGGTATTAGTTGATTGGATGCCAACATGTGTACCATGAGACCACAAAAGGACCAACTGATAAGTCGACATTGTAACAAAATATTGAGATAATTTGGGTTTAATGATAGGATAATTAGGCTTATGTGCGCGTAAAAGTGATAAATTACTTAAAATCTTGCTTGTTGACTTGCAGGGAATGAAATGGAAATAAGAGGACTTAAAAAGAACCAAAAGAGGGGCTAAACAAATGGAAAGATGAAGTCAAGAAGAGCAAAGTGAAAATTAGCTAAGGAAGACATGCGCAAAAACGAGCCAACCATCAAGTTGGACGAGGGCACTTCCCATCTAAGTAGAAAATATATACTGGATGGCCCAATTCTGGAATTGAATCAGAGCCATTTGTCCTCTGATTCAGAAAAGTATACATAAGACTATGCTAAACAATAGATAGTTCACTTGACTCGAAAGATCATTTTATCAAAATTAAAGTCAATTTCCCAAGTTGGACTACATCCTTCACCTTATCTTGGATGTTCAGCAACTCATAGTATCAATTAGGAATCAAATATGAGTAAAATCATATAAATAATCACGGATTTCAAGAAGATAAAAAAATAAAACTCCATTTTCGCCACTCTACTCTTGCACATTTAATTTTTGGTCGTCTTGCATTTTGGTCTGCCTCTAAAATGCCAAAAGCCTCTAATTAAGTACAAATAAAAATATTTATATGTGCAGAACCTTGGGTACTCTATGAGTTACTCATCCGTCCTATAAAAATAGCCCACGATATTTTCTTTATATAGATTAAAAAAGTTAGTTTAGTTATTAATTTTATTAGAGATTTCTAAAAATATCTTTATAATTATCCAATAATATTTAATAACACAATTTATTATATATTTAAATAGGGACAATATAGTAAAATGTGACTTAAATACTAGTATTAAAAATAAAACAAACTTATATATTAAAATAAATATAAAAAAATATGACATATTTTTACGAGACGGAAGAAGTATTTAATATCCACTTTAAAAAAGAAGAGTAGGTGGGAAAACACACTTTTTGTGCGTCCTCAGAACGTCATTACTGTAAGCACCTCATACCCATCATGAGAAGCATAAGAGGGTAAGACAGTCACGGTCATGATGGGAGCGGTCTCTGTGGCGATGACTTGCAGAGAGTTCTTTTGTATTTTTCACGATCGTGAATGACCAAAACTGTAATATTCTCAGGTACTTTGATTATGTCTCTCAGTTTACAATTTGTCGAATCTTAGTGCTTTCATCAATTTAACTTCCTTTATTTGTTTCACACCAATTTCACTCAAATCATCATTCCTACACACAAAGACAGAAATGTAGAAAAATTAATTGAGTTTTCCTTCCAAATTAATCAAAGAACCAACAAATATAGATAAAATATAGTTACGAAATATAACAATATCAATGATCATCCATTTGATTAAACATTGGAAGGGAGGAGCTTTTTCTCACCCTCTTGTTGATGGCTTTTTTGACACGGCCATGGTACGGAATCGCCAATTCTGGTTCATATATTGGCGATTCTGATTAAAAAAAATGGTTGAATTGGAACTGAACTGCCCAGTGTTGGTTTTAGGCGGTTTTGGTTCCGGTTCCAATCCAACGGTTCAAATGTTCTTTTAAAATATAAATTAATAAAAAATATTAATAAGATAAATGTAAATATAGTTCGTCCGGTTTGATTCACGGTTCTGGTTCTATGGTTCAAACGGTTTTTAAAATATAGATTAATAAAAATGTTAATAATATAAATGTAAATATAGAAATTGCCTACTTAATTTTAAATAAAAAAATACAAGTGAAAATTTAAGAAATATAAGTAATAATTTTTTTGTGGACCATGTCCCTCGACGATCGCACATTAGACTCATTCATTGAGATATTGTTCACTCTAGACTCATGGGCCCTCACAGTTTTATCCTTGAAAATGCGTCTTAGTGATTTGAGGGAGGAATGTGCTTATAAGTGACTTAACATCGACTCCTAAGCGATGTGTGAGCATGACACTACAATAAACCTCCAGTCAATGCTAAGGGGCTCGAGAACATAGCTTTATCTCAACGGCTTTTTGCTCGACTTCCCATAGATGGTGTGTCATGACTTGAGATCAGACCATGAATGGCGTACGAGGCAAATCGGATTGTAGGCCCAGCCCATCTCGCACAAGCTTCGGAGTGTAGAACTTCTATTTATTTAGCGATTACAGAATAACAAACCATTTCCATACATATAAAGTTCTAAATATGACAAAGCATATTTTTATACAAAATATATGTTAAACATTTGTAAATAAAATCAATTAGCAAAACAAAATAATAATCTGAACTAACTACCCACAAGTATCCCGATGTGGAGCGTTTACAAATCAGATGGACTATCTGAACAAAAGGGCACTCACTGCTAAACAGGAATCCTCACTAAGTGTGAAAGCCGAAATAACCTGAAATGTTAAAGAAGGGGATGAGGAAAACTCAGTGAGGGACAACACTCTAGAGCGTCACCAGGATATCAAATAAACTGATTTGAAAACATTTCTGAAAATATCGCATGCACGTATATGGTTATTATGATATTATATACACTCATATATCTCTGTAAGTTCGAAAACATTCTCAAAAGGGTTTGCATACTCAGCAAACAGCATACAATCATACGATATGTATACGTATATAGCCTATCTGACTAATAGACACGAGAACTAATTTGAACTAATAAACCCTAACTAACTAACTCATGTGGACTCATGCCACCTGACCTATATGTCTGGATGGACACACAGTATTACCACTATAGTAACTAGGCCTTGACTTATCGATGGTATACCAAAGGCCACATAACCCCATAGCTAAGGTGTCCTGATTCAAGAGAATATATATGCTGATAATTTACTAAGCATGCAAGCATACAAACAGATAAATTATGTTGATACTGATACTAAATCTGATACTAATACTGATATTATATTGATTATCTTATTCCACATTCATATAATCAAATTTTAGGATTTACTGATCCTTTATTAGTCTGTATTACTTGTTAAATCGGATCACATAAAAAACATATAGATTTCAGAAGACACGTCCTATGTGTCTAGAGAAGTCATCCCACTCACCTGAATGTCCAAGCTAAATTGTGTCGCCACACACCACTGGTAGGCAGTTAATCACGCTAGCACAAACACTAAGATGAAACAAATGTAGTCAAAGCAAAGTCAAAATATGGTACTGTGGCAATACCGAATACATGATATGCAAATGCAGAACCAACCCTAACACAATGTCGACAAACCTATTTTGATCAAGGATCTATCGCTCTCGTTCGAAAATCGAATATTTCATAAAATTATAGTTTAATCCCTCAACTTTTGCAAAATTAACTTTAATCCTTAAAACCTCGACAAATTACAGATTACTTCCTAAAATTTTTTGAAATTACAAATCAGTACATTATATATTCTATAATTATAATTAGACCTTAAACTCTTGAAAATTCGCAATCTAACCCTCGTGACAAAAATATATTCATAAATGCCATGAAATTCGTATAACCTGAGACCCGACATTTCCAGCCGCTCAAATCAACTCCAATCAACCTCAGATACCAGAATCTATAATCAAATTCACTAAAGAAATATCAAATCATCAATTTGCCAAATCTGAACCAAACCCTAGCCTATTTAAGACAACATCAAATCTCTAGAATCCTAGCTAAATCTATGTGTATCTAAGCTAACACCATCATGATCTAATGTCCTCTAACACCTGTTACAACAAAAATTGTCAAAATCAAACCCAACATTCAAAACCATCACTATTTGCTCAACAAATCAAAACGAGTTCTAAGGATGAAAATGAAGAAAGAAACAAGTTAGGAGCTTGATCTTACTTCAAGAGATCAAAAGGAATCAATAGGAAAGAGTTTTGAAGAGATTTGAGAGTGTGAAGAGTGAAGGAAATGAGAAAACGATGACGTGAGGTCGGGTTGAAAGGTTTTAAAGAGCCACTGATGAAAGTGCATCATTTCACCAATTTTCAAAAGCAACATACATTATTTTTTGTCACAATGCATGTCTTAGGGTCAAAACGTATGTTACCATGTATACAACGTGCATTGTCGGGGTCATAATTGCGTCCAATAGCTTCGATTTAATAGAATTTATGATCAACGTACGTTATGCTAAACTTAGTGTATGTTGTGCTTCATCTACATACATTGACTATACCCTACGTACGTTGGAGTTTTTTTTCCAGATAACGTACATATTCCTTGCCTCTAACGTACATTGCCCCTTGCTAGAATGTATTCCTCGACTTCTTTTGCTTCCGGACATACATCAGACCATTCCTAAAGCTTAACAACACATAACCTCGCAAAAATAACATCATTAAACATCATCAAACACTTAATCATCATGTCAAACATTCAAGTAATGGATTGGAAATTGAATAGAATGCTACAGAGAACCTAGTTGGAACAGACGAGGTATTACAGAACACCAATTATTATTGCCTCGGAAAGTGAACAACAATATTAATGAACACTCGAACACTCGGGAATCGTGAACGTCACATCAAAACTTGAAAACACAAAATACTATAAGGTCGGGTTGCTCTCTGGGGGATCTCTGACACTCAAGTCTGTAGAGAGTTTGACAGATTATTGGTGCTTATAGCGAGTAAAACATATCTCAACAAGTTGTTTCTGAAGACTATTTATAGGTGACAAGTTGATGAGCGATCATATTCCCCCGGGGAGCAACCTAACCTTATCGTGTTCTATATTTTTAGGTTTCAACACAATATTCACAATTCTCAAGTGTTATAGTGTTCGTTAATATTATTGTTGTTCACTTTCTGAGGCAACAACAATTGAGTCGAGACTAAGGGATGCTTATAAGTACATTCCTCACTCAAAACACTGAGACGCCTTTTCAAGAACAAAATTGTGAGGGCCCATAAGCTCAGAGCGGACAATACCTCATTGGATGGGCCTAACGCACGATCGTCGATGGACATGGTCTATAAAAAAATTAATTGAAATATAATTGAAGTGAATAATACAAGTAGTTAAAATTTGAAAATAGAAATAAAAGGAAATAAATGGTTTGACAAGTGAAAATTCATTTTTTTTGGCTTGAACCGAAGGTTGACCAATTGGTTCAAACCGGTGGTTAATCGCCAATTCAACGGTTTTTAAAAGGGTTTAACCAGAACTAGACCAACTGTTGGTGGTTTCTGGTTGGCCTGTTTCAATTCCAGTTTTGCTGATTCGGTTTTAGTCAGATTTGACAGGCCGCTTCGCATTTGCCCATCTCTAGCTTTTGTGACTGGGATGTTCATTTTCGGCGCTAGTGCAAGTATGGCAAGGGAGGAGGTTTGGCTTTGAACGTCACCCTTCTCAGTTGCTTCTCGAATAGGGTTTGAAAGTCGGTCGTCAAGTTGTGTGGATCAGACAGTTTTCTACCATATTCCCCGAGATTATATAGTTGTCTTTTGTTTTGGGTTAGGATTTGGACCTACAAATATCATTTGTGTAAATCCAATTATAAAGGAAATATTTTTTTAAGCCTCATGTAAAGTATCATTTGTGTAAATCCATCTGTGCTATTTCGCTTACCTTTATAAATGAATTGCCTCTTCGGTTAGAAAAGAAAAAAAAAAATAGAATGGATTGACTATTTCATAAAATACCAACTCGACTTCCCAAAACTAGAGATTTTATTTTACACAATTCTACTTCGCAAATCAAACGAGCTCACCATTTTAACTGTTTGTTTTCATGAACTGGCTAGTGGGAGTATGTTTTTTTCTTTTTTGGACTTGGACTCGCTGTTGCTTTCCAAGTCAAATTCAAGATAAAGAAACTCATATTCACGCATTACTGGCTTGTTGTGTAGCTTCTGCTTTCATATACAAGGATAAATCCAATACCAAAATTTGTACTATATACCCAAATGGGGCATCAAATTTTGAAAAATTGAATCATTATGGATTGAATTTCCAATTGCTGACTGTTCCGATTGATTTCTACCTAATTATGTATACGATACCAAAATTTATTTATTTCAGGTTAGGTGGCTGCCGCACAAATTTCTAATCGAATTAAAATTCCCCATCATTTGACGAATTCCATTTCAGCACCGACGTGGTACCTATACGTCAAAATAAACAAGGCTTTTAATTAAAATAATTGAGCACGATCTTTAATAATTAGTTAATCTTTAAAACATATTATTACCTAAAATTCGTTAGTGGATATACTACCACGAATCAGAATCAATTTTTAATATTAATTTTATTGTGTACCGAACTTTGTGGGCTCCTATTTTACCAACCTTGATTAAAAAAAAAAATCAACAATCATGTTTCAAAGATAATAACAAATGACATAAGCTAGTGCAGGAAACGAATGGAGATAATCAATCCTTTGGGAATTAGGTTTGATGCAAGCGAACGGAATTTGAGAATGTTTAGACTTGGTTTAATTAAAAAAAATTGTATTTGAGTTTAAATTTAAGCTTGACTCAAATCATAATTAAACTTTGACAAACTTGAACTGGCAGGTTACCAGTTTGTTTTGGATTAATTTAAGTTTACTGCAAATTAGATTATCACTCATTTAACTGGTAGATAACTGGACTTGTTTAAAACTCATTTAATAAAAACTGTTAGATTGACTATTTATTCAATTAAGGCAAATTATCTCTCTTACTCTCTCTCCATCTTTGTCTAACTATTTATGAGCCTAGTATCGAAAGTGTTTACAATGTTGATCCTATTTGCTGGTTACACAATTGTCGTGAATAATTAATGATAATTCTTAGAAATCAAAAATAAAAAAAGTTAAGGCCATAGTTAGTTGTGAAAAAAAAAGAGAACATGTTTGGTGTTTAATTATATTGTTTTCTAATGTAGAGAATTAAAAAAAAAATTCATAGCTTTCCAAATCGTAATTATGAGTAAGAAAACACAATTAACATGTTTTCCGATTTATCCTTGTTAAAGGGCCCGTATTTTTCATTTTGGAAAACACAGTTCTCTTAAGTTATGATGCGAAAAACACGCGGATGTTAATTTACAGGTCCATGGACTCTCATTTTAGGAACTAAGAAAAAAAAATCCGTTTTAGGAACTTAAAAAATGAAAACTAGGAAAAAAATAGAAACCATTTTCTATCATGGCCTAATTGTGTGCTCTTATGTCAAGTGGTTTGCTTCTCAAACTTTCAGTTACATATGAGTTCTTAAATCCGATAATTTTGTAATAAAAAATTTTACTATGACGATATGAGTAAAAACTACAATGTTTAGTCTTTATTATGAAAGTAAATGGTATTCAAAGAGACCTGGAGTTCCATGCGTCGAAGAGGTTTATCCACCTTGAAGCTGTTCTGGTTTATTTGAAGCAGGTCCTTCTAAAGCCGCTGGTACAGATGGGCTTAATGCTTTTTTCTACCAAAATCAGTGGGAGACAGTTGGGGACTCTTTGTTTAATCTTGTTCGTGAAGCTTTTGAACCGGGATCATTTCTAAATAATTTGAATGCGACTCTTCTTGCACTAATCTCCAAAGTGGATAGTCTAGAGAATCTCAGCCAGTTTAGATTTATTAGCCTTTGTAAAGTTGCCTATAAGGTGGTAACAAAGGTTTTGGCCAACCGAAGGAAAAGTTTTCTGCCTAAACTTGTTTGTGAAGTTCAGTCGAGCTTTATTCCTAACCATAATATTACTGTCAATATCATTGCTGCGCAGGAAATTATTCATTCTATGAGATGCAAGAATTGTGCGAAGTTGATGGCTTTGAAGATCGATTGTAATGTCTCACCTGTTCCGATTGAATCCCTATAGTTTTCCGTTTGATTATGTGGTGTTTGAGATGTTTGGAGATGTTGTGTTCAACATTCTTCCAAGTTCGGGGGTTTGGTTGGTCCCGGGAATGATGAGAATTATGGTTCTAAGTTGGAAATGCCTTAAAAGTGGGAATTTGTGCATGTAGGACAAGCTGGAGGCGTGCTACATGTGTTATAGGGCTTCTGTGCACATTGATTGTCATCTGGGTTTGAACCGTGAGCGATGAAGCCTTCTGCGTGCATTGTAAGCATAGTGTACACATTGATCTTGGATATGGGAGTTAGGGGTGATCTGATATGCCGTCTATGCACGATGTGTGTTGTGCTACCCACGTAGAAGTGACACTAAGTACGTAGAATGGGTATTACGCACATAGATGTGCCTCTTTTGGACAATTTTGAGTGAAACGCAACGTTGTAGGTCTATAAATACCCCAATCCGATCTTCCTTCGGTCATAACTGATCTCAACTACCAAAATTACTCTCAAATTGATTTCTCTCCATCTCCCATTGCTTCTTATTGCTTCTACTTCGATTCTTGAGGTAAGAACGTCTATTAATCTCTTCTTTTCTTCATTGTTGCATCATATTTGTTCATTTAGGGTTTGGCCAAAATTGAAAGTTAATGTCGGATCTCCTCTTTTTTGTTGAAATGGAAGTTAAATGTGGTTAGATTATGGTTGTTGGAGGTTGGAATCATAGGATTTTAGCTTTGGTGTTGAAGTTTTTGGTGTTTGGACGAAATAGGTCCATTTGGAGCTAGGATTTCAGATTTTGATGATTTTCTTGTTAGATTTGGAGTTGTTTATGATACATCTTGATATATTGGAATTAGAAATACTTGAATCATGCTTGGATTTGTAGATTTAACGAGTTATGTAAATGGGTTAGGGTTTGGACGGATTTTCAAAGATTTTTGATGAAATTGAGTTGT
>CAODLS010908253.1:0-16315 GCA_948243855.1 Flueggea neowawraea | reverse complement strand
CGTTTTTTTTTTCAACAATTTTACTTAAATCAAATAATTTCCCAAATTATCCCTAATCTTCATAATTTACCAAATTAACATAAAAAATATAAAATTTACCCTCCAATTACCAAAAATAAAATTTCCAATAATTTTCTAAATTATCCAAAATAATTATTCAAATTAATTACCCCAAATTTTAATTCTCCAAAAATAGCTACAAAATTATGGGATATTACAACCATATTAAAAAAATCCTAAATATCGAACCAAGCGGAACTAAATGTTTTTAACCATTCCAATGGACTAAAAATAGTCCCTGGAACTTAAACCCATCATCTATTACTATCCAAGACATCAAAAACCGTCCAAACAGTCCCTAACAATTTTGGATTCAAAAACCCATTAGCATATAATCATCAAATAATCATTCTTAACCTTCATTCATGTTTGTCCATCTCAACTCGATCAAAATCTAGCAAAAATGAGCTCGAAAACAGCCCAAAACACTTTGAATATGAAGCTATGCTCACCCCGAAACCCTTTTAAATCAATAACTTAAAATGGTAAAGAAATACAAGAATTAGAAGAAGGTGAACAACTTAGATCCAAATTCTTACCTCAAATCGAAGAGAAAAAGAATAAAGAGTGATTGAAAGGTGAAGAGAATGAGAGAGAATCGGGTTTAAGGGTCTGAAGAACGAAGAAGTCGAAAAAAGAGAGTGGACTGAATGAAGAAGCGGTGGATCTGTGTGTTTTTTTTTTAATTGAAACAGTGCATTTTGTGCTGAAAGACTGGGCCGAGAGACGCGTGTCTATGGACTGAAACGTTCGTTTCACCAAACACAACCGCCCCTCAATGCGAACGACATCCTTCTGTGTGACATGTCGTTTGATCTATGACGAGATGCTCATTTAAGCCCTGAAACGCGCATTTCGGGCTGATTTTTCTCCAACAACATTTCTTTTTTCAGTTCTATTCAATTCCCACTTAATTTAATAACTTTAATCACTTCAAAAACTTGACTAACCACCCAATTAACATCTTAAACATAAATTAACCTTCAAACATCAAAATTTAAATTCAAAATTTAACGAAAAATTACCGGAATAATTAATCAAAACTAAACAAAGTGTTACATTAATAAGACAAATTGAAAAATAATAAATTTAATTAATAGGAATCAACGAATTTAATCACATAAAAATTGTAAAACAAATAAAATATATTTCTTCAACTGCGAATTAAAATATATTTAACGAAAACAATAAAATAACTATATTGATATAAACTAATTATATTATTTCAAAAATAAAAGCCATATCTATTTTACATTAACAAAAATTGTTCCAAAGAAACTATTTTATCATGTTTTAAATTTTTTAAAAAATATAGTGTGCTATAGAAGCTTTGTCAGAGCACTAAATATAGGGTTGTTCTTTCTCACAACGACTATAATGAATCCCCCAACGACTAGTACGACTTGGAAATGTATAAATACATCCAAGGCACTTTAGAAAAATAACTACAACAACTTATTATCATCTTGCAATAACATCAAGCTCTTATTTGTTCACATTTGCTTTCTATTCATACTCCTCTCAAGAGAGTTCAAAAACTTGCAAACTCATTATTTTTTGAGAGTGATAGATTTTATTTTCATTCTTCATTGTGAAAGAAATTCATTGTAATAAAGAGAATAATTTACTTGTTTGTCTTGAAAATAAGGGTTGTAGTGTGAGATTTTTAATTTTGCACATTTAAAGCAATAGCTTGTAGAGGTTGCCTTCACCCATTGAAGAAGGGAGTTCATATTTGATTCAAATTCTCAACGGCAAGTTTGAGGAGTGGACGTAGGTTAAGAGGGCGAACCACTATAAATCTTGGCTTTGATTTCTCTGTTCCTTCTCTCTTCACATTTATTATTTTGAGTGAATTGAACTATTGTTCTTACTGTGTTTTTAACTTGTCTTGATAATTTTAATTATTGAAAAAATGTTTTCAAATCTCACACCCTTCCCCCTCTTGAATTGTCATTTCAGACCAACATATATATATATATACACACACACGAAATTACATAATTTTGAAAAAAAATAACATTTACTTAGTTTAGTTGAACTTATTAAGTTGTTAAAGTTAAACTACAAATAGTAAATGAGTTACAAGTAGTTTAATCGAACTAATTTAGTAGATTAGCACATGGGACATGTTGTATGATATTATTATCGAATTGATATAAGTTAAGTATAAAGTATGAGATTTTTAATCATAAAAAAATAGAATAAAAAAAATCTAGGTATATATATATATATATATATATTCGGTATTAGTTTTGGTTTTTTAGTTCGAGATGGTTCCAGACAGTTCTTGGTGCAAGTATTGTTTAAGATCCAAAGCCATACTAAATAAAAATTTCAAGACGGTTCAATTCAAAAAAAGTCAAAAGTTAAACGTTTTTTTCGATTCCGGTTTTTTTCAAGTGGGATATTTAGTTCGATTTGAGAATCTCTAAAACCCCTGTATAGCCTTATTCATGATTCATTCTCAGATCCGTTCTGCTCACTCATAAAAGATAATTGTTGCTCTATCAAAACACTGATTTGAGTGTCTGACTGATCCCGGAGGACAAGTCCCTGACCTCTTATTTTCTGTGTTTACAGGTTGTTTATCGTGATAGAAACACCAAAACTAAAAGACGTTTTGTACTCCTTAATAAATTCATTGTTGTCCATAGGCAACAACATCAACACCAAAATCGGTGAGCACCATACGCCTACAAGCAACATTGAGCCCCTTTTGGTCACTAAATCATTTGAAAATTAAACTCTTTATGCTTTAGACTGGCTGCTCTTTTTACTATATCCTTCTTCAATCAACGTTTCCATTAATTAGTTGTCTTTAGCTTGGCTTGCATAGTTTATCTATAATTGCATCCTTGAGTGATATCACTTTAATGAAGAACCACGACAAAAAGATTCTAAAACTTTTCGGTCAAAGATTCAATTTAGATCCCATAATGTGGGGATTCTCTATTGTCCAATTTCCACGCGATAAAGACATATATCCTTTTAATATAGAGCTTTAATCTTAGAATAATTCAAGTAACCAGCTATTAATGTCGTGTTTTCTTATAATATGGTCAAACAACCCTCGTTTTTGGACTTTAAATGTTCAACCAAAGAAGCTTTTCAAAGTGGGCTTTTCTTCCACATAGTTGGCTAGATAGTAACAACATCTTCTCAAACAATAAGTATGTAACATTTTCTTGCGTAGCCAAACCATTAATGTTATTGTTCTTAATCAATGAAAAAGGATCACACATAATAAGATGTCTATTTCCTTTCGTTATTGTCGCGAATTTGAATTCTTTTAGGAAATTTTCTTGGATTGAATTCAGAATATATATACTAATTCGATACGGAAACATGTTCCTGCTTAAATTATTCGAAGGAGATTAATCTTAGCGTATGAAAATTTATATGCTTTGAAAAAAAAAAAGAACTGCAAGAAAGAGGGACTGAACACCACCAAGATATTCAGACCAATGCATCCCATTAAGTTTCCAAATTCATGAAAACCAATGGACATTGATGAAGGCTATCATGCGCTTGATAATAATGTATATTTGATTCTAAAGTATATTTCTTACTTACAAATATTTAAATATTATATTTTAATATTAAAATCTACCATTTCCTTTCAAAAACACCAAAATATACCATTGTCTCTATTTGTAAATTATGTGATTTGGTTTCTTGACAGTTCATTTTATTTTTTTCCACAAAAAATCGAATTCATAAATTTTTTGTACTGAAAATATCTTTAGTACCAAGGAACTACAAATTTATTGATAACTAAGGGATTTGTTGGATCTACTAATAATTATCATGCTGGTCCAAGTTACAAGCCTATAAAACGACGAACTCATAGTATGCTAGTTCCGGAAGTCTAGTGCAACACCACAACTTGCTTATGTACGTGGGAATTAAGTTGTTTTCAGTCAAAAGAGAGGAGCAAATTAATTACGTGAATAAAAGAATTCAACTTTGCTTCTTCTTTTTTTTTTTTTTCTATTGATCTTGTCCAATGAGGATCTGAATCTTTTTTCTTTTTTTTTTTTTTCTAATTTCATTCCCGATAGCAAAATGAATGCCATTGCATCAGCCTTCAGAAAGGGAAAGGTACGAGATCTTCAAATCTAGTGATACATAATTCTAAAGCAGTAATTTGAGTTTCATTTAGCAATCACTGATTGCATCAATTTTTATCACGATGATAGGCGCAACACTGACAGACGTGTCCATATCGAGCAATTTATATTGACTATTATTCGTGCGAATTCCAACTGTATCAACACGTTGTTTTTGTTTTAATTTTCTTCACAGCATTACTGCACTCATTCTATTCATACTGACTAATTCTTAGGCTGTTTCTAATGGTTACACCTTTTAGTTTTTACAACAATTCAAACGTCAGGAAACTCAAAACATATCTTTTCACAATTAGCCAATATCCAAACCATTCATAAGGTAATAACCTTTTGCAACATGCATCATAGTAGCTATTTGCATAATTTTTTGAAACAAAATACGACATCAAAATACATAAATTTTATAAATTAATTTAAGTATATAAAGTTTGTAGACATCATAGTAGCTAACCAAAATTTATTTACAAAAACAACAGTTATGACAACTCACCTATTATTTTTTAATAATTGAATAATGCCAAATTTTTTACTTTAATGAAATATAAACAACTAATAAGTTTGTAGTTTATTGATATTAGAGTCAATTACAGTATTACGAGTTCATGAGATTGTTCATGGTGGGGACAAATAAAATGACTTATCAATGAAAAGACATGTAAGCATTTTACCGAACTTATATTCCAATTTAGTAGCACGCAGATAAAACCATATGGGACCACACTAGAAATATTGTATATCACCTTATTCTTCCATATCGCAATCCATCAACCAAGCATTAGTAAATTACTGGAAGAATATCACTTCATCGACATCAAAGGCTACCACTCTGGTAGTTAGATGTCCTAATATAGACACATATTCAAAACAAAAACAAACAATATGAAATAATTCAAAACTAAAACATAAATCCCTTCAAAACTTGAAGCATAGTTCATATTGGTGAAATCTTTATTTCCAAACCCGCAATATGAAATAATTTTTATAGTAAATACTTATACTAAACATAAATACCACATTCTAAAATTTACTGTTTTCAAAATAGAGGATAGAATGTATGATTTATACCGTTTACAACAAAACAATATTGTTAAATCCATAAACATTTTACAAATGCACAAGTATACAAATTATTCAAAAATGCGTGCAATTTTTTTAAACAGGTTCAGATCAGGAAACCTACCCTATTAATCTTTATCAAATAATTGTGAATATATTTGCAAGTGAATATTCAAAATACAAAACATATCCTACAATAATCTAGCACTATATTAAACTTATAACATTTTCATTTCTATTCATACCAAACATATATATGGCTTAGTTCCAAGCCATTCATAATGCATTTAGTCCTATTCATATAAAAATAATCACAAACGGTCCCTAACACCATGCTACAAAAAATGGCACTTTTATTCATTTGCAGTGTGTTTATTCTCACTGTAAGAAAAACTTTTATAAAGAACTCAACACTCCCACCTACAAAAGGTTTAACTTCGTAGCCTTTTGTGGGGAAACATTTTTCTAGTCCTAAAGTGGCAATGGAGAGGTGAATTTGATTGTTCAATAAATTCAAACTCTTTTTGAAAACCTTTTCTAAGTTAAAACAAAACAAGACTAGAACAACTCAATTTATAGCTTCCAAATCACAAAAGTGATAACAATCAACAAACAAAGTAAAATAGAAAGAGAGGAGAGAAATCAAACCGTGATTTATAGTCGTTCGGTCCTCTTTGACCTACATCCACTCCCTAAGATCGACTCAAGAATTTTGAATCCATTATCTCTGCTCTTTTGGGTGGAGAAAAACCTATTTACACAATTGCTTCTCACTTGGGTGCAAGGAACCTTTGTAATCCTCTTGTTTTTACTAGGAACAAAACAATAAAAACCTCACAATCTCTCTTGCAAATGAATGTTATTATAAGATATACCTAATAGGAAACAAAATCCCTAACTAAATCACATACCAACCCAATTGATTGCAAGAAAATAGCTCTACAGTTGGTGGAAGAAGGAAATGAAGAAACAAAGAATATATGAGAGCAAACTTAATGTTGCAATGAATACCCAAAGTGTCACAACCTGTTACTGAATCATAACCGGAATACAAGACGAACCGAATCGAAGACCCAGCCCATCAGATATACTATAGCTGAATATCTGACTGACACGGAATTGAACTGAACTAAACCGATGTGGACTGTGCCACCTGATACTGGGTGTCTGGCCGGGCACCAACCCTGATAACCAAGCATTGACTGATCAATGATATACCATAGGTTATGCCTCTCCATAGCTGAGTGTCCCAAATATATATATATATACTGATCACAAGCAGACATGCAAGGTAGACATAAAATAAGGATACTGATATTAGTACTGGTTTTATATAATAACTTATACTGATAATATATTATATTTATTACTGATTACACATAGTCAGATTTTATTAATTTCCAATCCTTAATTAGTCCTGATTACATATTTAAGTCAGAGCACAACAAAAAAAGTATAAGTTTCGGAAATGCACAACCTATGTGTCTAAAGATACTACCGTACTCACCTGGCGTCCATAGCTGAGTGATCCAATCACTCACTACTGGAGGCTGGCTGATCGTGTTGACATACACAAGAAGCTGAAAATAGATATTAAACAAGTCAGAATATGACACTGGTACTGTGGCGGTACTGAAACTATATAAAATGCAAATGCATACCCTTGCACGACGTAGAGAATCCTATTTCGATCGAGAATCTATCGCTCTCACCTCGACAATCGAAATCTACAAAAAATTATGATTTGATCCCTGAACTTTTGTAAAATTAGATTTTAGTCCCTAAGACCTCAAAAAATTACAGATTAGTTCTCAAAATTTTCAAATATTGCAAATGGGTCTTGCAAGTAGCCAGAATTTTCAAATAACCCCTCAAACTCTCAAAAATAGCAATTCTTGCCTACAACTCTCAAAAACTAACTTTTCAAAAATTTCAAATCTGATCCAAACTCTAGAAAAAATTTAGTTTTGGCCTCATGACAGAAAATCTATTCAAAAACACCCTACAACTTGGATCGATCGAAACCCGACATTCTAATCCATTCACATTGACTCTAATCATCCTCCTAAACACAAACCTAACATCAATTTCAACAAACAAACCCAAAACCACCACATTTGTTTAAAAATCAGAACCTAACCTTAACTCTCATTCAAACAACTTCAAATCTTCAAAATCCATTTGATTTCTTGCATTTTTAAGTCCTACAAACATAGATATAGCAAAAAATCATTCAAATATGCCAATACTTGCCTAAGAAATTCGGATTCCAGTCACCTCCAACCCAAACAACTCATTTTTCCAACACAACATAAAACCCTAAAAGAAATTGAGAAAATTAAGGCAAAAATAGAAATGAATCATTGTTCTTACTTCAAGAATGCAAAGAGCACAGATGGAGGCAATAAGAGATGAATTTGGGATGATTTTAGAGTGAAAGAGCTTGATGAACGTGAAGAAGAGAGAAGAGGGTCGGGGTTGTAAGGTTTTTAAAGATGCAGCAGCCAAAAAGCAGCGTCTTGGGCTATCTTTAATGGACAAAACACTCGTTTATCCTTGAGACGCGCGTTTTGGTGCCCAGGATGGCTGAGATGCTCATCTCAGCATATCAGACACGCATTTCAACCCCTGGAAAGGCACATACGTGCGTTTTGAAGGCTAACAGACGTCTCAAGGCTGAATCTACACAGTTTGACTTTTCCTACTTGTTCCAAATGAGTTCCATCGATTCTCAAAGACTTTAAACACTCCAAAACATTTTTCCATCCTTAAAACATCAAAGATTTAAATCAAATATGATTGGAATCAAATCGAGATTGAACGGATTCGAAGGATTTGATTGAAAACAGTCGAGATATTACACAATGCTTCTGACCTTTCTTCAATGTTGCATAGTTGTATTTATAGCCTTCCCCTTTGATATGACTATTGATTTTGAAGTTTGAGTCGTTGTGGCACAAACATTATTTTTTATAAGTAAATGGCGTAAGCAATAGTTACGTATGCAACCAATATTTGAGTTCGTAATTGTTATGGTCTTTCAACACATTTATATGAGCACTGTAACTTACGTGTGTAAGTCCTTGATTCATTTGATATATGCATGCTCATCCTCAGTTTTTACGTGCTTAACATACTTGTTTTTATTTTCCATAATGATCATCCCAACTTTCTTTTGAGAATTGCGTGCACAACATATTTTTTATGACCGTTGGATATTTGAATATTCTCTAGCACAGGCGCAGATTTTCAAATTTGAATTTTTTTTTGTGATATGTCTGATGATTACCTTCCTGTGATCTGCTAGTTGATTAGATATCATTCTCTATCATTCTTGTCATTTAGCACTTGCGTGTGTAACTACCCAGTATTGTGTGCGCAATTCTCTTAATTATCCTTTAACTTTGAAAGTCGATAAAGTTTCAACCTTTACCACTTCTTCTTGTGCGCTTAACCAAATCACTTGCACAACTTGATCTTAGCTCGCGTGCATAAATATGTATGTTAAGTGCGTAATATGTTTTCTCTATAAATCTTATATCTTTCCAAAAGGCATCCCTTTATTCATAGATCTTGTGTGCGCACTACATTTAAGTATGCAATTCTAAACTTGAGTACATAACTCATTAGATACATGCACAATTATTCTTCATCAAACATTGATGCTTCTGTCAAGATCTTCAACTTTCTTTATAGGTTGTTACGCATGTGAAAGAGTAGTTGTGTACGCAGTTGTTGTCTTTGCGTGCTTAATTAACTCTTCTTAACGTGTGTAATTAGCCTTCGCAAGACCTCCACATATTTTTAGCCTTTGATCTTTAGTATTTGGACTTAAGGAATTACGTGCTTAACCATAGTTACGTGCACAAGTTCATTTTTTAGTGAATTACGTGTGTAACTTGCACACTACATGTGCAACTTATACTTCTTTAATAGTTTTGTTAATCATCAAAACTTAAAGAAATTTCACATGTGAACCAATTTTGGTCAAAAACTTCAAAACTATAAATGGTGGATAACACTATAGTGTAAATGACTTAACCCTTAAACAGATTATAGCTTAAATAACAGCTCATCATTGAAAACAATTATAAACAATCCTAAACACCATAGTGCAAACTATGTTTCAACTTGAGATTGTTTACCTCTCACTTTATGAATGCATTATAAATAGTACTCATGTGTAAGTTACACATATAAAGGGTTGGCTTCTCTAGTTTTGATGTCATTTTTCTCAAATCACATTACCTCAATCCTCCATTATGACACTACATGTCATTTTCTTAATTCATTATTTTTCTTTCCAATCCCATCTAAAAATTCTCACCTAACTCCAACTTAAATCCGATCAAACAAAAAAAAATGCTCATCTAACTCCAACTTTTCTAAACACCATAAATTGCAACGACAATCGAATTGAACTAGACAAGGTGTTACATAGCCTTTCTCACATTGCTCACACTTTATCATGAATCGTTACACACTCTCTTATACATTCTTAGCACTTCTTTATCCCTTCCCCTATTCCATTTGTGTCCCTTCTTGCTATTCGTCCGGCCTACACCTAAAGACTAAGGCAAGTGTACCTATCGTCTATAGCTAGTGGACCATTGAGTACCAAGTGTCGTATCCTAAAAAGACTAAGTAATTACCATTTCCCTATTATCTAGCCTATAAATTAAATGTGTTTCAATTAAATGCAAAAGAAAATATCGACACGCCAATACACAACACAACAACATAAAGAGAATAAAGCACCGAGCAATCAAGATGAAAGTAGCATCCAGATGTTGAATCCCCTAGGACTACCTACGTGAAACCGACCTTGTCACTAAGCCACTTGTTCATACAATTGGACCGTAGGAATTCTCAACATACGTTAACCTCTCTTTTAAGTCAATTAACATCTAACGTCAAGTTGATTAACCAAAATCTCTTCCTAATTAAAACCCCCATATTGCATAATACTGATTTATGAATTCCCATATTGAGTTTAACCTTAATTCGGAAGATTTACATTGACCTATCTCTAGGTTTGCATGAAACTCCTCTCATTTATGAGCGATTCTATACATAGGATAAATCTCTCGAGTCCCACGCATGCAATCAATTATCGAATCAAAACACCGGTAAACTCAATTCAACAACAACAATATATATCAGAGATGAGTCTCAATTCATGAACAAAGAAACAAAATAACAAAGCCCAAATCACCAAATCGTCCTAGGGTTCATCACATCTAGACGCATAAGGAGTTTTAGTTCATAATCGTAGAAAATAAGACAACAAGATGAAAGAGAATAAAAGAGAGAACAAAAGAACCCATTATGAAATCTTTCAATTCTTCAAGCAATCTCCCAATCTTGGTGTAATATCCACTCCAAAGACGTTCTCCCTTTGAAACCTAGCTCTTTGTCTTTCTAAAGTTTTGTTCTTATGTCCAGATGACGAGCCCTTTCTCTAGGTTTTTGTGCCACACTTTAAAAATCCTGAAACGACAATTCCAGTAAGATGCGGGCACATTCCACGGCCGTGTCTTACTTTGCCCGTCTGTGTCTTGATTTTGTTCAGGTTGGTCAACATAAGGACACGAGTTTGTGCCCGTGTCTCGATGGTCTCGGTCCATGTCTTGGTCAATCTGTCTGTGTCTTGATTGAAATGCTACTATTCATATTCCAGTGAAGCACACAGACACAACCATGCCCGTGTCTTGGCCTTTTTGGTCCGTGTCTTCATTTTGCGTGGAAAACAACGTACACAAGCCCCCACATGGTCATCCCATCACATGCCACGGCCGTGTCTTGTCCCAAACAATCTGAAAGTCATCGTTTAAGCTCCACTTTGACTTGCTTTCATTCGATTCCATCAAAACACCATCAATTGACCTGAAAAATACAATATAAACACTAAAGTTACCAGAACTCACAATTAACGCTCGATTTGTATTCAAAACAATATAAATTTAATCACAGAAATATGTGTAAATGAACATTTATCACTTCTTTCTTCTCTACTCACATCTCATCTCTCTTTCCTCCCTCCTCTCCTGTCCCTTCCTCCCCCTTTCTCTCTCTCTCTCTCTCATCGCTCTATCCTTTTCATTGCTGTTATTGATCAATCCCTACATATGTATCACTTTGATGTTTTGGCATAGTGATAGTGAGTGTATGGCGATATGGATGATAATTTGAAACCCAAATCAACTTGTGATGGTAATTTATGATTGGCGAGTATGGGATATGAGAGGTGAGTTTTGTATGACTCGGTTAGTTATGGGAGAGTGCATTGAGTGACTTGGTGAGATGAGGCTGATTTGGGTGAACAGGTCGAATGAGCAAGGAAGGGGAGATTTGGTTGGGTAAGTGCTTGAGTGGAGGAGGAAAGTTTGGGTACAAAATCGAATAAATATGTAAAAGCAGAGCTAACCAACTAATTTTTTTGCTAGTGTCCTCTCATTCGATTATTTTGATTTTTTCAGTTTGATTCAGCTTTCAACTAAACAAACCGAATGTCTCCCTAAACAAAACATGATTCAAGATTTTCACTAAAATTTTTACAACTTGCTCATTCTCTTTGTTGAACTCTCTTGAGGTAGAAGATTTGCTTCGCCTTGCATTCTTTACTCTTGATGGAGAAGATTGAATTAAAACATTAGATATATTCATTTTAATCATTTTTCACTATGCAATGAGTGTTCTCTTTCATATTCCCAATTAGTTGTTCAAGTAATGTGTTCTTCGCAAGTAGCATGAAGTTCAATCGTAGGGTTAACCCAAACCCTAAAAAAAAAGGATTTGGAATAATAATCCAAACGATTTGACAACATTCTTTGCTGGAATATTCTCTAGAGTAGAATATTACAAATCTCACGTTGAAACAATTGATTCTTAAGCTACTAGTCGAAAGAATCTTGTGCAGTCTTAAACAATGTCAACCCATCAGAAATTGTGTAAACTTACTTAAAATTATATTCACATATTAATCACGGGCAAAAACAATTTCACTTACCGATTAATTTCATATCTCAATCCAAATTACAGAATCTAAATTAAACATCGTAGATTTGGCTGATCCAATAGACAACAATTCGAATTATTGAATCAGAAGCTGATTCTTTGGAGGGATTGATGTTGACGTAAACCTTACGGTTCTTGATCCATATATGCCAGTATACCTCATCATTCTCACTCCTGTCTGTTTCTGTAGTGCGTCAGATTTGGATCGCATTGCATATATAATACTATATACAACGTCATAAAGTTTTGTAATAAACTTTACAATAAGGGGCCTGTTAATGCAACTGCTTTTCTACCACCTTTAAATATTTTGTTACCTTAGGTAATGGAAGGGAGGCTTCTAGATTGAAGTAATCGTTTGTGTGTGTACAAGATAAGATTGTATAGCTATTAAAAAAAAAAAGAGCTGTTGATATTCGTTCGTGAAAAAAAGGGGGGAGAGGGAAAAAAGAGCAAACTATGTATGAAATTTGTGTAACGGAAGTCTTATTGTATAGTAAGCACAATTTTTATTATATGCACAAATTGTAATTGAGTAACCAATGGACTTGCAATTTATTACATTTGGACTAATTTTTAGTATTAAAAGATCGAAAATTCAATTATGGAGATAATAAATAAAATGATTCATCAACAAAAAATTACATTGTATAAAATGCTTTTCTTTCCATACTTATTGTTCTTTTTTAATATTTTCTCCAATATTATTCATCTTTTAAAAAGTTTCCGAAATTAAGATGCAACCACTTTTTTTTTTTATAGTTGTTACTTATGACATTTGAACTCAAAATTTGACTTACAAGTGTTTACTTGTGTACAAAATTTGAATTATATCCAAATTGATCCTTTAAATTGAATAAAACAGATTCGATTTAGTTTATTTTGATTTAATCAATTTTTAAGAATTTCTATAACTCAAATTTGTACGGTTTTGTTTATTTTGTTTAATTTCTGCCAAATAATGATTCAACAGTATGGTTTATTTTCCGTTTGTATTTTTCTTGAGCAGCTTCCATTCCGGTAGAAAAGCATTAATAATTTAACCAAACCACTATTCCTGGTAAGGTAAGTATGGTTCTTCACATAAAAGTTGTACAATTTTTTTTGGAAATTCCAAAATCATTAACCAAAATAATAGCATAATACTAACCCCTATAATTCATTGTTTAAAAGCTACGGTATATACAACAATATCGAAGAGGCTTCCAGGACCGTCGGATATTAATGGAGTAACTAGTTTTTTTTTTATAAATGAAAATCTTATTAAACGTAATCCACAACATAATGGGTTAGGAAAAATAGGAAATACTCCACTACTCAAGATACTTTTGTCATACTACGAGGTAGAAATGTGAAAATCGAATCGGAACAGGCGAATCGAACCGGAATCGATCCGATCAAAACAAAAACCTGTCCATAATCGTGAACCACATAGTACAAAACCAACGGTTCATGGATTGGTTTCAGTTCAGGAGTAGTGAAAACCGTTGAACAGCCAATTAACCGATGGTTTGAACTAACAGTTTAACCGCCGGTTCAACCCTTATAAACCAGTAGTTTTAACCAAAATCAGTGGTTTAACCTTCCAAAACCAGCGGTTTTAACCAAAACCAGTTTTTCAATCTTTTAAAATCAGTGGTTACCTTTTTAAACCAGAGGTTTTAACCCTTTTAAACCAGCACTTTTAACCAAAATCAGTGGTTCAAACTTCCTAAACTAGAGGTTTTAACATTATTTTAAAAAAAATTAAAAAAATCATTTTGTAAGCCGTTGATCGAACCGCCCAAAGATCTGACCAAACCGCCAAAAACATGAACCAGAACCGAACCACCCTTGGGTGGTTTGGCTCGGATTCAAAGGATTTTTGACCCTAAACCGCCAGTTCATGAACCGTGCACATGTCTACTACGAGGCTACAACACCGATTAAGGAAGAAAACCCATAAAATTACAACCCTTTCCATTAGTGGATACACTCAGGACATCTAAATACATGATGACCTGAGAATGCGAAATCACTACATTTAAATTTAGGGTTTGTTTAAATCGCATAATTAGAATTGTAATTGAATCAAAATTTTTATATTTGGGTAAAATACAAAATTAGAATTGAATCAAAATTAGAATATGATCAAAATTAGAATTGATTATTTAAATAATTATTTAATATAGATTAAATATTTAATTATTTAATATGAATTTAATATTAAATAATTAAATAGTTTTTTAGAGGGAGGGATAGAGAGGGAGAGAGAGGGAGGGAGAAGGAGAGAGAGAGAGAGAGAGAGGGAGAAGGAAAGAAAGGGAGAGAAAGGGAGAGAGAGTGTGTGTGTAATACCCCACATATTCTAATCAGAATCCTCTAGCATTCCGTTTGATTCTGAAGTGATTTGAGACGTTGGGAATCTTGATTCTTGAGTTTGGAATTCATTTGGATGTAGTTTTCCTTGTGTAACGCAGACTGAAGGTCATCTACGTGCATTGAAGGGGGTTCTACGCACGTAGATCATCGTTTGAGTTGGACTGTGAATGTGCTTAAGGCCATCTACGTGCGTTGAAGAGCTATGCGTACGTTGATCATCACTTGGCCTTGAACTGTGCCTAAGTGGAGTGGTTTACGTGCACTGCATGAGTGTTGATTTTGGATATGAGAATAAGGGGAGTCATCTGATCTACTGTCTGCGTGCGCTGTGGATTGTATAACCCAAATTGAGGATGTAACTACATGAGTAGATGGGGTACTATGCACATAGATGTGCTTTCTCTGGGCGGTTTGAGTGAAACACAATGTTTCGGCTTTGTGGGTCTATAAATACCCTCATCTGCCCTTTCTTCGGCCATAACTCACTTCAACCACCAAAATTACCACCTCATTTATTTCTCTCCATCTTCCCTTGCTTCTCTTTGCTTCCACTTCGGTTTTTGAGTTAAGAAACACCCATTGATTATTTCTTTCCTTGTTTTTTTATCACGATTTGTGCATCTAGAGTTCATGGCCAAAATTGGTGATTTGTTTCGATTCTTTCTTTTCTAATGGTATGGGGTTTGATTGTTATTAGAATATGGATGTTTGAGGTTGAAATCATAAGATTTAGCTTTCGTTTTGGTGAGTTTTGGTGTTTGGATGAGTTGGGTTTGTTTGGCTCTAAGGTTCTGAATTTTGAAGATTTTTTTTTGTTAAATTTGGAGTTGTTTCTGGTGTATCTTGATAGATTGGAGTTAGAAATACTTGATTTATACTTTGTATTTGCATATTTGACAAGTCGTGTATATGGGTTAGGGTTTGGATGGATTTTCAATGATTTTTGTGGAATTTGAGTTATTTTTGGTAATCTAATTGTATATTCATATTCTTGAGGTTGAGACTCACCAATATGGGTGTTTAGATCCGGTTTATCTCACTTGAATCAGAATTTGGACTGTTTATGTAATTTGTCGTTGAGGACTAGATGCGATTTTGCACATTTGAGGATGGAAATGGATTTTTGGGGATTCGTTTGGGTGCTTGAGTCTGGATATGCATGTGCATGCATTTTGGTACAGCCATAGTGCTAGTATCTCGTTTGCTTTGTTTTAGAGCTACTGATACCCTCTTGGTCGGGCTACTCTTTTTGTTTTAGAGCCCCGCACCGGGATGCTGTTGGGTTACTGGGATTCAATATTTTGACTTTTGATTACTCTAATTTGCGATATGGTCACCCTGTATTTAATTTTACATATATTATATTTTTCCATATATTTATATTTTATATATACTTATACCATTTCTTATAAATGGTTTTATATGGAAATGTTTTGATAAATGAATTATTGGGTAGAGTTTTTGATTTCTGAGCTTGTGCGAGATGGATTGGGCTCCCATAAACGGTCCGCCTCACATGCCGATCATGGTCCGAAAACGGGTCGTTATTGTTGGACCAAGGGTGGTCAACATTGAGATTTCTCTAAAGTTTTGATGATGAACAAACTGCAGAATTTGATCTGAGGCAAGATTCACGTACGTCAAACAAAAGACACGTACGTGTGATAATGTCACGTACGTCAGGAAAA
>CAODLS010908237.1:0-17213 GCA_948243855.1 Flueggea neowawraea | reverse complement strand
TTGCCATTCAATGTATTCCAAGGCAAAGCCAAATTAGTGAGTGCCACTTTCAAAGAGAGAAAATTACTTTGTGAGTTTTAGAATAGAGATTCTAAAGGAAGTGATAGCACACATTAGCCTAATCAACGATCTTGTGTGTGTCTGTGAGAGTAGAGGGGAGTCGTCTTTTGGCATTCCCTCTGTCAATTGCATTCGGCATAAACAAAGGAGGAAGGAGGAAGCAATTCAACCAGCCTTGGTTTTGTAGAAAATCAATTCGGCAAAATTTTGAGGTACATATATTCAGCCATCTTAATCTAATTATGATTACATACAGTGTTCCTAGATGTTTCTTGTGTGATGTTGTTTTCCACTGCGCACATTAGATGTTTATTCGTATAAAAAACCCAACAGTCTCAGCTGGAGTCGAGCCTTAAAAAGAAGTGGCGTGAACCCCTGGCTTTCCTGGATTTGGATTCCTTGATCTTCCTGCAGACCCAATTTTTGGTCCCAATGGACTTGCCCCCGAGGAGCTAAAAGCTGTCGAGATGGCTCTGTCTCAAGTCTTGGAAATGTAGATCTAAACGGTGGAACCTAGCCATTGTAAAGCTGCATTGGATGCCATCAAGATACTTTGCCTTCTCTGTACCAATTTGGAATAAAAAGATAAATTTTTTGATCTTCAGAGGAGCATCCCTCAGATCTACAATTCTTATATTACTGCCATGGACTCTATTTCCTCTGAGGATGCCTTGGTGAAAAGTTTCAAGGCAGATGCTGACCAATATCAATAAGGGGTCTCTCATCGTGAACAACTTATTGCGGATATTGCTGCTAGGGCTGCCAGTGACGATCAACGGCAAGAAATGATTGCTCACAATGAATAGGAGATAGCACGATTTTAGGTTGAAAATGCTTCCCTTACGGTTCAATCGCAGGAGGACTTAACCGTTGGTGGGATTTTAGCTACTGAATTGGATCTCTTTGATGCTAACAGGCCAAAGGAAGGGGAACACCTAGTCGTTCATACTCCTGGGGCCAAAGCTGCCCCTTAGGTTTTCTATGCTTTTCTTATGTTTTTGTTGGCTACTGTGAAAGCCAAGCCATTTTGATATTTGTAGTTACAAGTCCCTTAGGGGCAATTTATATTTTGTGACCTTTTTAACGTTTTTTGGAACGAGTCCCCTGGGCATTTTATTTGATATATACATCGACTTTCTGCTTTGTTTTTTTTAATATATCTTTTGAAACATTAGATACTACGGAAGTGGCCCTGGAGGCTGATTTTTACAGTTGTGCTTAGGTGGACAGAAGGCCTACACAGACAAATTTAAATGACCTAGACTCAGTTTTCTGATGGCTATGAAGCCTACCCTACACGTTAGAATTTTGTTCAAAAATTTGTGCACTTTCCCACATACTAGGGCGGTGCCTCTTCAAATATTTCTTGTTTATAAACCTCCTATGTGGTTTCCCTTGAAGACTTGTCAAGTAGTACGTGTTCCCATCCAATACTTGATGCACTTTAAAAGGGCCTTCCCAGTTAGCTGACCATTTACTGAAGACATGATCCTTAAAACGTACCGGCAACACCAATTTCCACACCAAGTCACCTTCCTGGAACACCTTATTCTTTATCTTCTTGTTGTACGCTCGGGTGAATTTTTTCTTCTGTACCATCATTTTGTTGAAGGCGTCCATTCATTCTTGATCCAAGTCTTCTAATCGATTAGTATGGCTTGCCTGAAATCCTCAAGAGACAATGCATTTTGCTGAGATACCTTTAGAGACGACACAATCACTTTCATGGGCAATACTGCATCATGGCCAAAGGTTAGTAAAAAATGGACTCACCCATATAGTGTCTTGGTTGGAGGTTCAATATGCCCACAAGGTTTTAGATGGCAAATTGCATTAGTCCTAAGGGTTCTCTTCCATGATTTTCCTTAGGATCCCTATGATTGTTTTGTTGGAAGCTTCGGTCTGTCCATTCGCCTAAGGATAATGAAGGGTGGAATTTAAAAGTTTGGTTCCATAGTCTTCGAGAAATGCTCAGGTAAGCTCCCTTGTGGACATCGTAACTCGATCTGTAGTGATGGATTGAGGAATCTCAAACATGTGAATGATTTGTTCTTTGATAAATGTCACCATGTCCTGCTACTCCAATTTCTTTATTATTGCAGCTTCTATCCATTTCGTAAAGTAGTCGGTGGCCACTATTAGGAATGAATGCCCATTGGAGGAAGCAGGATAAATTTTCCCAATCAAATCAATGGCTCATCCCCTAAAAGGCCATGGTTTCACCACATACGAAAGTTTCATTGCAGGTAACCGCTGGATGCTCCTATGTTGTTGACATTGTCAACACCCTTTCGCGTAACTCATACAATCTTTCAACTCATTGGGCCAAAAGTACCAGTGTCTTTGAATTAGCCATCTCATCTTTTTGCTGGCTTGGAGCGCACCACACATTATTTCATGCACTTGTTTCATGAATTCTGGTGTCCCTAGACATCTCAATAACACACCATCAAACCCCTTTTTAAATAAAATATTTTCAATTAACACATACCTTAGCGTCAACATCTTTATTTTTTAAAGGGTCCTTGAGGACAGGCTCTCTAAATATTGCTTGATGCATGTTCTCCAATCCCCAACAGTTTCAGTGTCTATGTTGAAAGGATCTACTGGCATTCCTCTTTCTTTGATGGATGGGTGGTTTCTCTTTTGGTTTAACACAAATTTATGAGTCACTTCTTTTGACATTTTTATCCCAGAGGCCACTCTGGCCATTCTGTCAACTTCCTAGTCTTGTCCATTGGGGACATATTGAAAATGGATCTCTTCAAAATCATTCGTTAGCTGTATTGCGACCATAAAATATGGCTACTGCACTGGTATTCTCCAATTAGTTGGCGGACCACTGATTGGGAATCACCAATGACATTGACTATTCGTGCCCCCAACTCCTTCAGGATTTCCAATCCAATTATTAAGGCTTCATACTCGGCCTAATTGTTGGTACACGGGAAATTGAGGTTAAAAAAATAGTGAAATCTATATCCCAGTAGGAGAAATAATCATGACCCATGCCCCCATGGTTATCTCTGTGCTTGAACCATCAAACCAGAGTGTCCAGGGGACACGCTCCAAATGGAAAATGTTTAATTATGGCTCTCCAACCTTAGTTATGTCAGAATTAGGATGGTATTCCAAGAATTCCTCTAAGACATGTCCCTTAACAACCTTCTGATGTGAAAACTGTAAGGAGAACTCTGCCAGAGCAACAACCCGTTTACCTATTCCTGCCAACATCGGTTTGGTCAACATGTACTTGATAACATCAATGGAGGACACTACAACAACCAAACCACCAATGGTGTAGTGTCATAATTTTGTACATGCAAAATACAATGCAAAACAAATGTTTTCAATAGGGGAGTACTTCAACTCAGCTCCTTTTAACACACAGCTCAAGTAATAAATTGCCTACTCACAACCTTTGTCATTATTTTGAGTCAAAGCACATCTAATAGAATGCTCAAAGGCAGAAAGATACAATCTGAGTAGGCATTCCTTCTTAGGAGGCATAATGACAAGTGGTTTGGCCAGATATTGTTTGATCTTCTCAAAAACCTCCTGTTGTCATTCCTCCCATTTGAACTCTTCTTGATTTTTTAACATGGGAAGATCTGAAAACTCCCAGGTTTTTCTGGCTAAATTAGAAATAAATTTTCTAATATAGTTTATCTGACTCAAGAAACATTGTAACTCCTTTTTGTTTGCTAGAGGGTTTGCTTAGAGTATGGCCTTTGCCTTGTTCTCATCTATCTCGACTCATCTCCAGTGACCAAGTAAACCCAAGAAATTTACTCTCCTTACTCCGAAGGCACACTTCATTGGATTCAATCTCAACTGATGTTTCCTAAGTCTCTCAAATACTTGGTGTATATATGCTTCGTGGTCTTTTCGCCATTTAGACTTGACCACTACATCACTAATATACACCTCAATGCTTTTCCCAGTAACATCATGAAAGATTAAGTTCTTTATGAGCATATCATAAATATCTTTACGAGTGGCGACATTCAAGTCCCTAAAGTGAATACAAACTTTGATTTTTCTATTTTTCATTACTACAAGGACAATGTTTGCCAGCCATTCTATGTATTTTGTAGGCCTAATGAAACCTACTTTCAACAGTCGTTCGATCTCTTCCTTAACTGTAAGCTCGACTTCTTTGGACATTCTTCTAGGTGGTTGTTGGACAGGACGATGATCCATCTTGATGGTGGAGGCAGTGCTCAACTAATCTCCTACTCAAACTCGTCATATCTTTGTAGTCCTATACGAAGCAATCTCTGTATTCCTTTAGAAGGGCTATGATTTCTTCTTTCAGGTCCCTTTCCAAAGCCCACTAATGAATGTAATTTTGGGATCATCCTCCATATTGAGATTTACTTCAATCAGTGGATCTCTTGCTTACAATTTTTCGTCCTCCATTTTTGTGGTGCTAGGTCCAACTCTTCTTATTAGATTGCGTATGTGTCCTTAAGCTCTTCTTCATACACTAACTCTGCTCTGCACATAGGTACTGGTTTAATGGCCAATAGTTGATCTATGACCCATTGCACTATAGCTTGATGGATGCAGCTGTAGCTACCGCCATCCCTTCCTTTTCTGTGGGTCATCTATCCATGGAATTCTCGGATAGCTGGAGAGCCCCTCGGCCTAACTAAAGGCATGATGTGCTTAGAATTTTGCTGACCTTGTTCCTTCTGATGTAAAATATATTATCCTCTAAAAATTGCATGGTGGTGGGTTGTCCCTTTTTGTTCAGTCCGCCTAAAGTAATCGGTTGAATGTCTTCATGGTATAAACAAGCATCTAAGAAATGTAGCATCAATCGTGCCAAAAGAGAAGACATTGGTGGAGAGAGGATGGCACACACAAGCTAGCGTGAATCTAGTCCCTCCCCAATAGATCCTTGTAGTTGTCGTAGTATTGATAACAAAGAAGGCCCGTAGCTTTGTTTTCAACCCCACCGTGACTTCTAGAGGGATAACACCCAAAGGCATTGAGACATCCCCTGTAATAGCAAAAACTAACATGGTAATGTAAGTAAGATCGTCTTGCATCTTACCCAAAGTCAACAACATCCTCAAAGGGGTAATATTTATGAAGGAATCGTTGTCAATTAAAACTCTGTCAATTGGTCAGTCATTTAGTTGGGCCTTAATGTATAATGGCATAGTGTGCGATGGTCCTCTGGGCTTGTCAAAGACCATTGAGGTTCCTCAGTATCTTCCCACTTGAGGAGCACTTCTTCCTTCACTCTAGTCTCTTCCTACGGTGGTTTTTCTTGCATTTCTTTTGATTCTTCTTTTGCAAACTGTTCTCCCGTATAATTAACACTTCTAAAAGCACCAAGTAAAACTAAAAAAGCCATAGCAGAATATACCACAAGTATTTCACCCATATTAAATGTATTTATTTTTCCAAAAGGAAATAGAAGAGTACCTCCACATTCATTGCTATCCACTTACTCAATATCTTCATCCTTAGTAGACTTTCTTATAAATTTGTGTTTTGCCATTAACTCCTGGGTGGGTTTTGTTTCTTCCATTACAGGTTCTTTGCCAACCCCCTTGAAACTTTCTTCGTCTAACTTTTCTCGTGACAATCTCTTAATCAGCCTTTTTCGTTGAAACTTCCTCTTTTGAGTCCTTGTGAGTTTTCCCTTGGGGGAAGCCTTGGATTTAGCTACACACCAATGGTTCGGCTCCTCTGGTACCTGGGTAAGCATGAATTTCAAGTTTTTCTTGGTTCCATTCTCTATCAACACCCTAGACTCCTCTACAACCTTTTCTGGTCCAAAAGACTTAGCTTCTTCCAACATTTCTCCATTCCCCAGGGGAACTTTCTCGGGTTCTTATCCAGTCTTGCTTGCTTTCCTCTGCCACACATTCCAACCATTCTCTCTGGGAAGCCATTCTTTCTTTTTGTGATTGTCAAGCCAATCCCTTAAATCAGCACTGGCGACATCAATCGTAGCCACAACCGGGAAAGGGTTCTCATCAATTAACATGGCTTTTGCCACCATTGTATAGAAATCGTATAACTCAATTCCCTGGAATTTTTATCGTAGTACCAACTATAAGCCTCTTTGTTCCATTCTTTCGTAGTTGACATCAGGATTTTCACCTTGCATTTTTGCCTGGTCATTTTGAAATGTGCAATATACTCATCGGCCCTTTCTTCAGCCCTTTGGGTCACACGAGATAATTCCATTATACGAATCTTCGGATCAGTTCGTAAAAACTATGTGTGAAACAACCGTTGCATGTCCTACCACGAGAAAATAGATTTAGGGGGTAAAGAACCTATTAAGGAATTGGGAAACAACCTTGTGAACACATACCAAGCGAACGTTATACCTATTAAGCATACCAAGATCCTTATGGGGTCTTCAAGATGATCTTTATCTTATTCTTTTCCCTTCTATGAGGGGGTTGGTACGCGTCTACAGTCTATTTGCCAAGGCGCTGATCAGATTCCTGTGTTGGCACATTTGGGGACTGCCCTCCTAGTGTTTTGTTGGCGTCCTTTATGATAATAACAAGTGAACTACCTCCTCCCAGTTGCACCTTTTCCAACAAGTGCTCTTGGTTTTTGTTTAGTACATCCAGGATGACTTGGAGCACTTTGACAACATGTTGTTGAATGTATTTTAACCGCATGTCAACATCTCCTAAGATGAGCAATCGATCACTGATGCTTTGCAACCAATGAATCACCTCATTTTTTGTCATGGTGGTGGCCTGGTTAGCCTACCCCCTAGGGAATGAGAGTGTCTCATCTGATTCATCTTGTTCTTGCACATGGAAATGTTCCTCCACGACCATTGCTGTTGCATTAGCCTGTTCATTTCCATTCCCAAAGGAAGCGGCAATATCCTTCTTACTCTTGGTTTTCATCCCTGAAATTTGAGAAATGGTCCAAAGGAACAATGTTGCCGTTTGATGATTTGTGAATATCAGGATCGTGCCATGGAGTTTAGAGTTCTCCTAAACTGTTGATTGTAAGTGTAATATCCCGTCCATTTTGATTGGAGTCCTATAGCTTTCCGTTCAATTTTGAATTGGTTTTGGAATGTCCCCGACGATGACTAGGTGTTTGAGATGATGTTTCGATGTTTGGTGATGGTGAATAGATGAATTTTTTGAGATTTAGTTGTTATGGAACCTCGGGAATGATTTGGGTCAAGTTTGGAAACAAAAAATGCCAAGTATGTGGTCAAAAGAGTTGACAACATACGTTGGCCATATGAGCAACACACGTCATCTGGAATTTGAGCATAACGTACGTTAAGGGGTAGGGACGTACGTTATATGGAAGGGCATCCATGATCAGCGTGCGTTAGTGGTTGGAAGACATATGTTGTGTCTTTGTTTTTAGATCCTAGACCACTGGAAGCATAATAATGTACGTTGCATTTTGGGAGATGTACATTGACACCTTGAAACGTACGTTGTGAACTTGTATGACGTACATTGCTTTTGTTTTTCACTGAAACATTACGTTTTGATCTGTTTGACTTTTAAACCCTAAAACTTGACCCCTCTTTTGCCTAAACACCATTTCTTCACTCATTTCACTTTCAAATTGATCTATTAACATCTCTCAGCATCTCTCATTGCTTACTTTTGATCCTTTGAGGTAAGAACACATCTTTAATCACTTCTTTTCTTCCATCCCATGCTTGAATCATGTTTTGAATTGGTGGGTGTGAATAGTGATAGTTTTGAATGTTGAGCTTGATTTTGTTGATTTTTGTTGTAGTGAGTTAAAAGATGTTTTATTATGATGAATTAAGGTTGGAGGAACATATATTTAGCTTGGATTCATGAGATTTGACATTGTTTGAAAATGGGTTAGGGTTAGATTCGGCTTTGCTTGATTTCTCCAAAATTTTGAGTTGTTTTGATGGATTTGATTATGGATTTATGTTCCTAATGATGATTAAAGGTAATGAGAACATATTAGAACATCGAGTTTTGATCGATTCGGGCTTAAGGTTGTTTTGGTGTCAATTGCTGTCGTAAGGAATAAAAGTGTAATTTTTCATAATTCTGAATTATTGGAGGATCAGATCTGATATTTTGCATGTTGGGATTTATTTGCAATTTCTGAGAGTTAGATGACTAATTTGAAAATTTTGACTACTTGGAAGATTGGTTAGTAATTTAAGAAAACTTTGAGGATTGTTTTGTATTTTTAAAAACTTTGGAGACTAAAATGTAATTTTACGTACGTCGGGGACTAAACTATAATTTTATGAGGTATTTGATTTTCGAGGTAAAAGTGTTAGATCTTCATTCGAGATAGGCTTCTCAGGTTCAATGTCTGTATTTGCACATGCATTTTTAATAACGCCACAATACTAGCATCATGTCTCTAATTCTGCTCTGATAATTATTTCAGCTTCGTATTTCAGTCAGCGAGGTCAGACAACCACCAGTGGTTCGTGATTGGGTCATTCAGCTTGGATATCCAGGTGAGTGGATGTCAGCTTCATACACATTGGCTGCGTCTTCCCAAACCTAAACGTTTTTGTTGTGTTTGGACTCTGGCACATGATCTGGAACAATTTAAGGATTAATAAATCTAAAATTGGCTTACGTGAGGACTTGTTTGCATAAGATATATTTTTCTGAAAGCTTCTGATTTTTTTTTGGAAATAATAACTATAATATATTTTTTGAAAACTTATCGGTTTTCTGTAATAAATTATTCTATTATAAAATAAGATTATTAAATAAACTTCCGTAATATTTCTGAAAAAAATGTCTTTCTATTTTTTTAAACAGTAATAATAAGTACTCGGTTTCTTTTTTCTGATATATGAAATTTCATACATTTTTCTATAAATGAACTATGTTGTTGACTGCATGTTATATAATCTGTTCATATATATTTTCGGATAAGGGACACCTAGTTACGAGGTAGTGTAGCCTTTGGTATACCACTACTCCGTGAAGGCCCGAGTTATCGGGGTAATCTGGTGACTGTGTATCCAGACATACACACATATTGTCTGATTCTATTTGGAGGCATAGCCACATGTCTGATATTCATCTGATTCTGTCTATTATCTTGTCCATATCGTACCGTCTGCTATATATATATACATATACACACACACACATACTTCTGGTTTATATATCCTGCATGATTGTAAGTTGTCTGCTTCACCTAGAAATGTTTTCGAAATAATGGTATAATTTATTTGTCGTCTGTTGTATGTATACATGTATATATGTACGTATATTTCTAAGATTATTATTATTATTTGGTATGATCGTTTGCTGTTTGTTTTCTGTGAACATTTTCGAAATAAATTTTTGAACTACTATGTATATGTATACGGGTGTATACTATTAGTATCTGAGTATATACGAGCATGTGGTATTTTCTAAAAACTGCTTTTCAAGCAGTTTGTGTGAGGCCCGGAACCGATCTGGAGTATCGTTTCCAAATTGGGTTCTCACCCGCTTCCTTTTTCTTGTTTTCTTTTAACTTATTTTTCAAGTGATTTCGTTTATTGTAATCCTTCGGCATTCTGCACTTGATGAGACATTCTGAAGTTGAAGTCAGAGCCCCTTTGTTCGGTCCAGTTTGTCTATTTTGTTAGTTGCTCCACACTGGGTTACTTGTGGGTGTTGGTTCTATATATTTATTTGATATTTAAGCATGATTTCTTATTTAGCAATAATATTAATTATGAAAACTTATGTTTTGAAGAAGTTTGGTTTTTTACGTATTTATTAAATTATTAAAACGGTTTTAACCTTGTTATTTAATAAATTTGGGTATAAGTTCTATTCTCCGAAGCTTGTGGGAGATGGGTCGAGCTTTCTTAGACAGTTAACCTCGTACACCAATCATGATCCGAAAATAGGTCGTGACAGCGAGTATTCAAATAAAATGTGTGCTCAAAATCTAACTTCTTAAATCAAACAAATGGGAACGACAAAGGGGCAAGAATTGTTCACTTGGGTATCTTGTTTCTTTGATGACAATAACAAGATAAAAACAATGATGAAATTCAAAATAAAACAGACTTGAAAATTGAGAGACACTTAAGCAAAATGACGGTTGGGGACGCCAAAGAAAACTTTAAAAAAAATAACTGAGAATGCTTTAAAAATAATAGAGTGATGAACTCATGTTTGTATAAAAGGTTGGTTTGTGAATTTGGTTGAATGTCCTTTTCTTGATGTTGTCTGCACTTATTTATACTTTTATAGTGCCAACTTTCTTCCTTCTGTAGATCCAGCCTTGATCCTTGTTGCTCAATCTTGGGACCTTCGGTTCTCCATTCCTTGCTCCATTATCCCTTACCAGAATTTGACTTTCCTTCTTTCTCTCGATTTACGGTGATTTGGGTCTTGACTTGCCTTCCCCGTTCCATCGTAACTCTTTCCATGTCTTACCACCGTGATTTGTAACGATGAAGAGATTTACTTCTTGGTCACTTTGTCCTCAAAGGCTTGGTCCTCAACGCCTCTTTTCTTATTTTTATACCTCTACTCTTGTTCCCCTGCCTGGGTTGCTCATTGTTCCCTAAACAAACTTGGGTTTCTCTTATTTCTTCGTTCTGGGCCAATGGTAAGATTCAGCCCGATCCATGGGACCGGGGCCTGAATTATACCATAAACAACTATTATTTGTTTGAAAAATTTATCAATATTTTCTTATTAACACAACTAATTTTAAAGTTCTTGTCAGAATATGCGATCAATTCTATTATTCTAATACACAGACATTAATTAGAAAAAAAATATATAGTTAATCTTCTAACTGCATTATCTATTATTCCTTTTTTGAAATGAAATTAACTCTTATTCTCAACTAATTGAGAAATGAAAATACATACATAATTTATAACGGAGAGAGTATAAGATTGGAGCTGTTATTATCAATGAAGATACATACATGAAAAAAAAAACATTCTGGATGACCTCTCAAGCCGAGGGAAAGATTTAAGTACCAAGTAAAATGTTATCGGTAATTGCTACCATTGTCATGACATGATTACAAGAAGTATATAGAGGACGTATTAATCGAATTCTTACATTAGGGTTCAAATAACGTTATGTGATGTCCAAATATTGTTAATCGAATTCTTAAATTAGGGTTCAAGAAGATATGGAAACTCGATGCAGCGTGGATATGGCTGGTCACACAGTACAGCAACACGAGAAAAAAACTACCAAACAGCTTCACCGGCTTCCGAAGACTTCTTGGTGTGGAAAATTAGCATCTCAATCACGTTCTCTCACACATGAGCTTATACATATCTATATCATATATGAATTTGCAATATAACAAATATAAAATCAACCAACGCACCTACTCTTACTTGCAATGAAGGGAAATATATAATTGTTTTCTTTCTCCACAAACTACACATACAAATATTAGAAAAGTCAAAATAAAAGTTCTCGAATAGTTTTGCAATCATAAATCTAAATACAAACTACCAATAATATACTGCAGGTCTTTCTTCCTTTCTCGGTATTGTATTCTTAAAGTGCGTTAAAACACATCTAGCGGCGGAGGTTTTTCTTATTTTTCCAATCCACTACTTCATAGATTAGGCGAATAGAGTTTCCTAACGTATAAAAAAAGTTAAAATTATATGCATATCGAAACAAATTTCTACTAATTTGGATTTGAGTTCTAAAATTTCTTGGTAATGAAGATTTGAACTCAAGACCATTGATTAATTAGATGAAAACAAGTTCACACTACCTAAAAATTTTAGATAGTACAAAACACTACAAGCTCTTTGGCAAGTAAGAGCATATAGCCTATTGGAAGCATATAACATAAAAACTATACAATATGCTTGTGGTAGCTACACAATAACATATAGCATGTTGTAACATTTTTGAGATATTTTAATAAGTGAAACAATATTATTACCCCACTTTATTACTTTTTAATTACACAACCTTTTGAAAGAGGACAAAATTAGAATTTTACTTTATTTCACATAAAACAAAAAATTGCATCACCTCTTATTTTTACTATTTTAAAATACAAAAATTCTTACATAATATATGTTAAATACAGATGACATTACTCTTCTAAATGAGCCCGTGTTTAAAAGAATAAAGTTTCTCCTTCCTCGTGGCATATTTTTTCTTTGTAACTTTGTTTGACCCCGTTTTCTTTGTACTAATGAACCTTTTAGGTTTTGCCATTCAAGTCACTTTTTTACTTGTTAAACACTCCAACCATTCACTTTCATAGAAAGAAGCGTTCATCTATCGAAGTGTAAAAATAGGTTGTCAGCTCCCACTTTGTAGTTTCCATTTTATAGTTTAGAACTTTCATTCGGTTTAGTAATCTAATTAAACTGATTATACCCAAAAAGATGGTGGATAAGGCATAGTGGCGTAAGAGTTTTTTTGATAAACATAAAGTTTAGGGGTAGGATCGGTGTCTCCAGCTCAAAGTCAGGGAGAACCTACAAACCTCCTTAATAGTAGCATAAGAGTTTAAAGGTACATAAAAATACCCTATTTTTATTGAATATATTATTTTTTTAATTTCAAAAAATATTTTAAAGTGCCTTACCTTCATAAATGATTAGTTATATGGCTCTCAAGATTTCATTAAATTCTGTTCGTTAAGTGCTACCATCGCATGACTTGATCATCTAATGTGGCATCATTAAGTTCACGTATGGGGCATGCCACATTTACAAAAATTCAAGGTTGTATTCTTCTAGGGCTTGTTTGGTAAGGGAGTAGTTGTATATTTTATGTAATTTTTGTAATGATTGATAATAATTATAAAGTAAGAAAGTAAAGAGAAAATACGCCTTTTAAAAAGATGTTAAATGCTCCCGTTACCAAATCAGCTCCTAATAAATTTCAAGTTCGTGACATTGATTAAAATTTAGAGTTGTTTAGTTGAATAAATTTTAAATTTTCCACGTGGACAATGCCACATCTTTAATTAAACCATGTTATTAATTAGGTCTGTCAACTGTCACGTCAACAAATTAGCAAAAAATTCATGAAATTAAATGTGATGACAAAGTTGTTAGAAAAACTAAAATTGTTATGTTTTTCTATTAAGTTTAAACTACGTGATATATTTGTTATTTTGACTAAAATTCTTATCAGTCAAATGTTTGTTTGGCGCAAAGATGAAAAAAATATTTTCACGTTTTTACTTGGCAATATTTTAATCAACCATATTGGTTTTTTGGTAAGTAATCAACCCATATTTGTTTCAATGTTTTTCATATGACGAAAAAGCATCTTTGAAAATTCTTAATCTTTTTGGAAGATAGGAAATTTAGGATGGTACTATAATGAGAACTCCTAAAAAGAGTCCTCATTGAGGACTCAAGTTACATAATTTCAATATCACTTACTTAATTTTAAGTGGTAGTTACTTAATTGTAACTCTAAAAGTTAATTAATTTTAAATGTCGCTATTTAATTTGACCACCGATTACTTAATTTTGATCAGTTACTTAATTTTAATCGGTCACTTAATTTTATGATAAATTAAGTAACAATGATTGTTACTTAATTATTGTTAGAGTTACTCAATTTAAGTATCAATTACTTAATTTATTAAAAGAATCATCAATAAGAACTCATTTTAGGAGTTCTCATTGTAGTATCACCCAAAAATTTATGCTTCTTGTTCAAAGGATGAAAACCAAACTCTGTCTAATTTCTTCTTTGCATTTTCTTTTTTGTATTTTCTCATCCTATCCTTTCTTTTTGCCTTTTTTCTATTTTAATTTCAGTTAATCAATCCAATTCCATTTTAGAAAAAAAAAAAAGAAAGAAGAAGAAGGTATTAATTATTACGTCTTTTTTTTTATTGAGCTTTTTTCAAATAAAAAGAAAATAACTGATGGATGTTGCTTGAGTTATATAATGATTGAAAATTTTCATTATAATCTTCAAACTTAATTAAAAAAAAGCTCTATTATATATATATATATATATATATATATATATTAAGTACATATTAGGTTTTCTAATCAAAGTTTATGTACATTTTCAGCCATTAGAAAAAATGGAGTTGGAGTTCATGATAAGATATGCATATATAACTCTGCTTAACATGCCTAGATTTATGGCAACAAAAACAGAATAACAATAATCGCACTTTATAAATTATATATATAGAAACCTCCAAAAACAAGAGAAGAAAGTGATGGAATCCACAAATAGAAGAGGCATTTGCATATATTAGCAACAACATACATCAAATACTCGGTTGAAACTTTGCTAAAACCATTTTTCATAACTAACATTCTTCTTTCTTTTCTTCTTCTTCACAACCTAGCTAATATGCTCTGGCTAATCTCTGATAAATATGCACCCATTTTTATAATTTATTATATTATATAATTAACTAATACTTCATTAAAATCCAAAATTTCAACCAATGAACTTGTAGTTCATTAGTGTTGGGATCAACTTTAACACTAAAAAGTCATAGATTCGATTTCAGATGAGAGCAAATAAAAATTTCAATTTTTCTCTTTTTGTTTCTCTTTCGTTAAATTAATAATATCTAATATATACCTTAAAAATTAAACTCTATATACATATGTGTGTGTGCGGCCTCAGGAAGCTACTTATCATCTCTTATTCTAATTCTATCGGTGTTTCTCCATTCTTTTTTTTTTTGTTAATTAATTAGGTGACAATATTTAAGTTTAAACTTAGGATCTCTCTGCTGAAAACGATTGTGCAAATATATGCTAAACCAAAATGTGTCCGTTTTTGTTGTCTTTAAGTTTGTCTCTCCCTAATGCCGAAAACCTGAACAAGAAACTCTGATATATTTACTTACAAGAACATAAAGAATTTATGAACCTTAATTTGTTTTTCCCTCTCCACCAAATATTCTCACCTGAGTATCCAAGTTGCTCTTATCCCGATGGCTAGTTTATTTACTGAAAGAGACTCCAATCTATATAATCCAACAAGTCTGCCTCTTTCAAACATTAAAATTATCTGTATAAATTTATTTATGTTGCTGACAACCTGAAAAATCAATTTGTTTTTATCAGTTAATCATCTGCACAGTAACTAAGATTCTTCTCATGAATTATTCTAGGATTACCATAAGAATAACCCAGTACTGATATAAAAAAACAAGCAGTTCACCAATATTGTGTTGGCGCATCAACACTAGACCCCTTAGCGCTAATGACAACTCCAATATCATTAGTCGTTTATAGCAGTTTGTTTCCAATATGAACTTGCAGAATTCAACTGAAAGTTTGATAGATTAACATGTACTTGTGATCAATAGTCATGGAACAGATTTTTTTGCTTAAAAAATTGTCTGCTATATATGTGAGATCTGTAAATGTATTAATTTTATATTAGTAGGTAGTTGTTTTCACATGCAACTACTACCACCAATAAGGAATATGTCTACAAGAAGCAGTAGCATTATAAGCCAGTAAAATTTGTACCATGATTCCTCTTTGAACGTTTGGTAGTTCATAAATAGTACCAACTGAAATCTAAATTGTCTTAAAGGAGTAACATTATGAATTGTCTTCATTGTTTTGTATTCCCTGTCAGAACTAGGTATATGTTTAGTGCTGCAATTGTGGTTTGCACACATCTTATTGGTAACTTTTCTGGTTACATAATTTTGTAGGAATCTCAGCGTCTTTCTTTCCGTGCATATAATGAAAATATGGATTTTCTTAGCAGCTTTTGATTTGTTCAAATGGATTCTGAGAGTTCCCTCCACAAAATCATAGTTTTAAATTCTACTGTAAAGATACCTAGACAGTCTTAGTATAAATCATACCGTAAAGATACCTAGACAGTTTTTAGTATTCTTCAGAAATTCCTTTTTTCTCGGGTTGTGAGAACTTATAGTGTAATGATTATCAAATCAAAGTCGATAAAAGCCGCAACTTAAATGCATGCATTAGTTACAATGAGTTTTTTTTTTCATAAATCATTTCTCTAGAGAAATCAAACTCATTATTTTTGTTAAAATTCACTTTAGTACCAATAAAATATAAATGTATTGGTTAAAATATAAATATTATTAATTTAGGGATAAAAAAGACTAATCGCCCAACCATTCTTGAATTTATATATACATATTTTCTTATAGCTAGCATTCTTATCTATATTTGATATCCTCCTGCCCAGTCCTCGTGAATCTCCAAAACGGTAAATTCCAGTGAATTTCAGACTCATATTTAGTCCTCAGAAGAACTAGATAATTTATTTTTAAAAGGCGCAAATGCAATAGAAGAATATGGTATACCTGATCTTTTCTGTAATTCCTACTACGGAAATAGTTTCGAGAAGTTAGAGAAAACAATACAGACTCAATGTGTGCATTAGGAATAATATTGAAAAGAACAAGATGATGTAAATGCGTTCACACTAGAATTTATATTTTAAATTGCTCTAATTAAGTCTTACTTCTGAATATTATTAAAAACAAATACTTCTGAATTACAGTAAAAATTTAGGATGAATTTTAAATTTTAATCCAATGGAAAAAAAAACTTCAGTTTAATTACAGTAAAATTAATAAAGAGGATGTGTTTTTTTCTTAAATCATAAATATTATAGTGTTTTAGACAAAGAGTAAATAAAAGGTCATTGAAGTGGCTAGGCTATATGATTTTATTTGATTTTTTTAAATTTTTGGTATTTTCTCATATTTAGACTATTAATTTCAAATTAATGTATAATTAATGCAATTAATGTATGTTTAATAATTAATTTCTATTGAAAATCTTTGATTTTATAATTAATGTATATCATAATTAATGTATTTAATAAATGTATTTTAATTAATGCATATTATAATTAATATATATTTATTTTAAGCTTAATGTCTTTGCTTGCTACTAAGGGCTTCTTAGGTCTTATGTTTCTTATAACATTTTAATAGCTACCATTCAGAGGATTCTATTTGTGTAGGACTTTTCTTGATACACCAAAATTAAAGACCTATTTTTATTCACTTAATGTAGTTACAATGACTGGATAGATCTATCTTCTTTTATCTATTTCTATAAAATTTTTCTTTCTTACCCAATAAAAATTATTAGCTATATTGGAAGTCTAAATATTGATAACGAACATTTATGTGAAAACATCTTTGTAAATGAAAGATCTACATGATATCTCAAATTG
>CAODLS010908214.1:0-28499 GCA_948243855.1 Flueggea neowawraea | reverse complement strand
TGATTGACTTATATAAATGGAGCATAGGTCATCTGGTTGGGACCCATATTCTCTCTTCTTTGCATCTCGTTACTATTGTACATATAATTTTGAGAGGGAACATTGAGTGATATATGTACTTCAGTTAAATATGATTACATGTTTTGGTTCAAAAATTTTCATATGAACATTTGAAATCAAATAAGCTATATGAATGTATGTGTTATGTTTATAATTTCATATTATAGTATGGTTTTATTATATGACAAGGTGTGACATGTTTAGTGGTATCAGAGTAGGGATATGATTCATTGGGCATATATGTACATTACATACATAGTCATGACATAATATTGCATAGTAACATGTTTACATTTCTTTTCATATAGCCATTTAGAAACTGGTGATCTTGCTGACTACCATGATCAACCGTGGGAAAAGGGTCCAGCTAGTTCATATCACTCTCATAATGAATTATATGCCCCACCTACTCCTAGGGAAATGATTGATCTAAATGCTCCCTTACCCTAAAAGCCTATAGAGAGACCGAACAAACGATATGATAAGCTGAGAAAATAGGGTGCTGAGGAGTTCTTTGGTACAGTTGATCCTTTGGTTGCTGAAACATGGCTAAAACTTATAGAAAGGATTTTTAATCAGATGTACTGCACTCCAAAAGAAATTTATGGTTATGATACTTCATTATTATAGGGTGCAACTTGGAATTGGTGTTAGACTGTCCCAAATAATCAGGTCTATCCTCCTATGCTGACCTATGGAGATTTTGTCGGGAATTCAAAAATAATTGTGCTTCAGATATCTTTAAAGATGAGAAGAGGAAGAAATTTTTGAATCTGAAACAAGGAAACATGCCAGTAGCAAAATATGAAATAAAGTTCAACCAATTGTCTGTGTATGCCATAAATCTCATTACTACTGAGAAGGACAAATGTTGACAGTTTGAAGAGGGCCTGACGTATGGATTTTGTGCAAACTCACAATTACCGATTTAGAAAATTATGTTAGACGTTAAGCTACAACAATCCAAACTGAAAATTTAGAAAAGGAAAAGTAGGAGTTTTTACTTGGGATGAAGATAAGTCGAGGTAATCCTATTCCTATTTCGAGTAGGGTATCGGGTGGCAGCCAAAATATTCCTATTTTGAGTTTCAAATGAGGCAGGTCAGGATCTCTCACATATGGAGGGAGAGGTCATGGAGTAGTTACTAGTCCTCAACCATTATCAGTTATTGAGGTAAAAGACACTTTAACAAATGTCGAATGAAGACTGGTGCTTGTAATCTTTGTTGATCCTTTGATCATTTTTATCGAGATTGTCCTCAGAATAAAGGTATTGGAAGAGCTATGTCTGAGCCTACAGTAAAAAGACCCATAATAAGTGGAGCGGGCAGTGCTGCTAGTAGAGGTAGAGGTCGGAGTAAATCGACGAGTATGGGTAAAGATACTGGTACATAAGAGGTTTAGAGTTCCAAAGCACAAGCATAGGCATGAGTATATACACTAACTAGAGATGAAGCTATAGTAGCTCCAGAAGTGATTGCTAGTAAAATTCTTTTCCATAATTTAGAAGCTTATGTTCTTATTGATCCTAGTTCCACACATTCATTCATATCATTGAAAATGGCATCACATTTGCGTAAAAATCATGAATCATTAGATTACAGCTTGAATGTTCATACGCCGCTGGGTGATGTTATAGTTGTAAACAAGGTACACCAGGATTGTCTCATTTAGATTGATATAGCAGAGTTGTATGTTGATTTGATATTATTACCTTTATATGAGTTTGATATTATATTGGATATGGATTGACTATTTAGACATCATGACAAGGTTGATTGCTATACTAAAGAAGTTGTGTTTGAATCTCCAAGTCAACCTATAGTTGTATTTATGGTGATCGTCAAATTATACCCAGTTGCTTAATTTCTACTGTGACTGCCTTCAAATTGATTAAAAATGGTTGTGATACTTATTTGACAACCACCACCACATAACTCAACAAAAACAATCAAACTCAACAAAATCAAACTGCATAAATCAACTGGCATTCGTCCAGCCTACGCCTACAGACTAAGGCAAGTGCACCTATCGCCTATAGCCAGTGATCCTTTGAGTACCAAGTGTCGTATTCCACAGAGACTATGATTATTAGCTACTCACTATCCCTCTATTATCTAGCCGAAAATATCAAATGGAGTGAATAAAAATAAAATTAACAAACGACAACCAAAAGAACAAACAATATAGAAAAGGGAGTTAAACTTGAGTAATGGATCAAAGGTAACACCTAGATGTTAAATCCCCCTAGAAAATTTTAAGCTATGGAAATGTGTCATTCAATTAATTGGACCATGGAAGTCCCTACAGTCTGATAATTACCCTATTGAGTTAATTAACGTCTAATGCTAAGTTGATTAACCAGAATCTATTCCTAATTCAAACCCCTAACGTTGCATTACCGTTTTATGAACTTCTCTATTAGGTTTGACCCTAATCCGGAGGATTTATATCGACCTATCTCTAGGTTTGCATGCAACTCCTTTCATCTATGAGTGATCTATCGTACAAGGAATTTCTCAATTACCTACGCATGAATCAATGTCGAATTAAAGGGCTAGCAACAATCAATCCAACAAAAGCGATAAAGAAACCATAGATGAATCTCAATTCTTGAATTAATGAATGAATAAACACAATCCCAAACAAAAATACATCCTAAGGTTCATCAAATCTAGATGTTTCAATATAAGTAGTTCATAATTGCAGAGAATAAAACAACAAGATTCAAAGATAACCTAGAGAGAGGAAGAAAATCCATGATGGAATCCCTCAATCATTCGACAAATCTCTTTAATTTTGGTGAAAATCCACTTTGGAAGCGATCTCTCATACAGACCTAATATTTTCTCTCTCAAAACTGAGTGCTTTTGGTGTCAAATGTCGGCCTCCCATGCTAGGCTTCGTTCCAAGGTTACAAGACCCGAAATTGCACATTCTGGTAAGACACTGGGCAGTTACACGCCCATGTCTTAGAAGTTCTGTCCGTGTCTTGATTAAAAATGAGTGTTTCTGTTGAATCAGTTTTTGATTAACAAGTAAACTCTTGAATTTTGATGATTTAACAAAACAATTGAAATAGTTAAGTTATGCATGTTCTACAAGCCTCTAAGTACATTAAAGGTTGATCTAAGTTTTTTAAACCAAGACCTATGTAAGTTGATTGAAGATAAAGGCATTCTGAGAATTAAAGAATGGATGTTATGCGCATAGAAGCTTATACAAGGCATGTAGAACATGTGATATGCACGAAGAAGGAAGTGCAATGTGCGTAGACACAGTGTATCAGAAAACAAAATGGCCCAGTATTTTGGTATGCGCATTGAATAAAGACCAATGCACGTAGTAAAGAGAAAACACCTATTGGTTTGAAGACCACTTGGTACTATGCATGCTGAGCAAGGGTCTATGCACGTAGATGAGATCATAAGGCAAAATCAGAGGAACTCACGAAGCAATCCATGTTATGCTCTATATTAGTTATGTGCTCATAGAAGAGTAAAAGAGACATCTTTGAGGGACTATGCTATGCACATAGAAGCATTTTCAAAGCACATAGACGAGGATGACAACTGGCCGAATGATATAGCCAAAATCTGTTGTAGTGCGTCAAAATTCAAATGGGAATATTCTTTAACGTTGATTCAGATGATGTCAGGAGAGCACAGTGACCCGTGCACACAGCAGAAGAGGTTGAGGTGTACCACTTGGAAAAATCAAGACGCTCCTCGAAATTTGAAATCTGAATATTTCCTGACATAGTCATGTGAATAATCAAAGGAATGATTTTTGAAGTCACGACAATGCACGCAGAGCTTGGAGCAACGTACATAGAACCAATGCTCTGCGCATACAAGACGAAGGTCTATACACATTGTTACTAGTCAATAACAAGCAGTGGATAACAAATTATATCCAATGCACGCAGAAGTAAGAACGCTACACATAGAACTCTGATGAACTTATGAACTACTCACGTAGTACTGGTAGTAAGCACATAGTACAGGCTGACGTCAGTAATTTCGGCATTTTGTAACGCTTTCACAACAACTACCTTGGATCTACAACGATAAGTTTTGGGAGAGCATCTATAAATAGACATCCCCAGTCATGAGGTAAAGATAGAACACATTCTTGAGAGTGTCCAAGCTTTGTCATTGTGATTCTTTACCATCTCATTATGTTCTTGAGTTCTCTTTTCCAACTAAGCTATTTATTTGCTATTTGATTATCAAGTTGGTATAGGAAAATCATTCTTCAATCTGAGAATATTATTGCAATCAAGCTTTAGTTGTAAATCTTGAAGAAGGTTTAGGTTTGCTTTGTTTGATTCCTTTGAAAAACAAAGAGTGTTGGTTTTCTTATTTGGTCCAACAAAAACAAGGTGTAAAATATTTTCTTGTGAGCCTAAAAAATAAGAGGTTGTAACGGTTTGCCTCCACCTGCAAGTGAGGAAGACTTAGTGAATTCAAAACTCTCTAATGAGCTAGAGGAGTGAAAGTAGGTGAAAGAGGACCGAACCACTATAAATTGAGGACTTCTATCTTCTATCCTTCTTCCTTTTACTGCTATTTATTTCAGTTGTTATGGTTGTGTTTTGGATTAAGTTCTTGTTTTGATTTAGCAAAATATTGTAAAAGATCTTCAAAAGATTTAATTTTTATTCAAGAAATCCAATTCATCCCCCTCTTGGATTGCCATATTGGGACTTACAGTTTTGTGATTCAGAATAAGACACAGACACCACCACAACCGTGTCTTGCCATCCCTTGACTGTTTCTTGATTACATGGATGTGTAATGCTTTATTTTGGTCGTGTCTTGCTAAAACATCAAGGATATTCCACACAAATCATCACACAGCCTCCATCATCCATCATATGGCTGTGTCTTCATCAAGAACGACCGTGTATTGTCTCGAAAGCCTCAGAAATCATCGTTTAAGCTCCATTTTCACTTTTTTTCATTCAATTCATCAAGAAATCATCATTTGACCTGACAAACACAAATGAACAATAAAAGTACTAGAAATCACAATAAACGCTCGATTTATATCCATAAAAATATGAATTCAATAACAGAAACATGCATAAATAAATGTTTATCAAATACCCCACACTTAAACTTTTGCTTGCCATCAAGCAAAGAAAGAAGTAAAACAATGGGGGAAACATCATAATCAAATTCCATCAACGGTGGCATAGGACTCCATATTATGTGTTAACGAAAAAAAACTGAAGAGTAGAGAATTTAAAATATTCATAAGGTACTCGTCGACTCAAATTGATACTCTAAGTCACACACATGTCAAAGCTCAAATAACCAAATTAATCTATTTGATTTGATTACCCATTCAACACATCAATTCAATTATCAAATATAACATTAGGCATTTTGGGCAACATTGATATTGAACTTTAGAAAATTTCATAAAATCCACTAACTCAATGACTTATTTGTTACAAACTCAGTCAGTAAATTAAGGGTTCGAATTTTGTGCATTTTGCACTTATTCTGGCATCCACAATAAAGGATATTCTGTTTTATGCGAAAACCAATCATTTGTGATGAGTGTTACCAGTTTCTTAGAAAACCCCTTATGGAAGTGCTTTGCATACTTATGTCTCAGGATAGTAAAGTAGATGTCGATCCCCATGTACTTGTCCCAGTTTAGATTCAAGCAAATTATGAGTAACCCTTTTTATTCCTTCATTTTACTTTATGAAAACTTACATGCCCTTATTATTCAAGTGATTACTCAACAAGTCAATGAACTCAATGGGATGAACAAGTCAAAGCGAAAAATTTGATCACAAGCTCTAAACTAACTTTGAATCTAGAATAAAAATTTCAAATCTCAAAGTAACGAATGCATACTCATCATTCTCAACCCTTCAATTTATTTTTGCAAATACACTATATGCACCCCACGACCACAATATAAAAAATTTAATTAGGAGAGTGGTCACATCCTTACCCCACACTTATATAAGACATTGTCCTCAATGTATAGAATAAGGTACATCAAACATCAAAATTGGGGAGGGAAAATATAAAGATCTATGGAACTTCCCTGAAATTAGGTCCACCTAAACGAGTCTTGGCGTGAATTCCATCCAAATATGTGAGAAGCCATACAAGACTAGACAAAAGCATCAAACAAAATAACAAAATCAAACTAAAAAGAACAAAAATTAAAACTAAAAAAAATTGGAATAAAATGCTAAACAAAGAAAATTTCAACAAAAAACCAAACTTGGGTTGCCTCCCAAGAAGCGCTCATTTAACGTCATTAGCTTGATGTATAGTCTTAGTGCAATGAGGTTTACGTATGAGAGAAGCACACTCCTTCCAACCTCATCCATCGGCTCACAGCATTGAACCACTTGTTTTTTGATTTGCCACACAGTGCGATGCATTGTTGGATGCGTTGATTATGAACTAAGTGGTTCACACACTCCTTTTTCCTTCCTTTGCTCTCAAGCCTTTGTAACCTTTTCCTTAGCTTGCAACATGACCTTTTGTTTGGGGGCTTCATCCTTTGGCTTCATTGCATGTAATCCCTGCACCACATCAACCAAAACAACATTTTCCATAACGATAAGGGGTCAGGTTGGTGTTCAACTTTCAAGTCCTTGATTTTAATATGCTTAGCTCAAACTCTAAGAGTTAATACCGATCATGCACATCTATTATTAACCTAGAGGTAGCTAAAAAAGGTCGTCCTAGGATCAATGGTGTTTCTAAATTACATTTCATATCAAGGATCATAAAATCAACAGGAAATACCGAGTCCTCAACCTTAACCAAGACATTCTCTACTATGCCTCTAGGATGCATAACATATTTGTCAACTAATTGCACTGGCATCCTAACTGGTATGGATTTTCCCAAATCTAGTTTCTTAAATAGATCCAATGACACCACATTTACACTCCTAAATTAGCCAATGCATTATCAATAAACAAACTATCAATTTAAAGAGGGATAGAAAAACTCCCTGGGTTCTTTAGCTTCGTAGGTAGCTTGGGAAATGGTTCGTGTCGCTCAACCACTTTTTCCTTCTTTGTAGCATTAATCGGTGGTTGTTCCTCAAGTTTAGTGGGCGGTTTGTCACTACGCAAGAGGCTACTTTCACTTGCGCTCTTCGAAAGGGTGCCGTAGGATATGGGATCTGAGACTTGTACTCACGAAGCACTCTTTTTTGCTCAACCTCTTCTACCTTGTTTGCCTCAATTTTGTTTAAAGTCTTTCCTTATTTCATGCTTCCCTATACATTGCAATGATCAACCCTACTCACAAAAATTGCATTCACGTGCTCCCTAGGATTTATTTTAGTGTTGCTCGGTAAGGAGCTCGGTTGCCTTTCAGATAATAACTTGGCAATCTGACCAATTTGGCTCTTCAGGTTATGGATGGAAGCCTCTTGATTCTGAATAGAAGTCCTTTGATTCGTCATTATTGTCTCTATCTATGTGTAATGAGTCTCAGATGTTTGAATGAGTTTGGTCATGAGCTCTTTGATACTAGGCTTCACTGACTGTTGAGGCTGCTTCAATCCTGGTGGAAGGCTCTGCTTCAGTTCTCCTTGACCTTTCCAAGAACATTTTGGGTGATTTCTCAACCTAGGATTGTAAGTGTTACTATATGGGTTATTTTGAGAGTGAGGAACATTACCCATATAGTTCACTATTTCTTTATAGTCCCGGCCTCCATGTCCTTTAACTACTTTGCTGCACACCACATTAGCTGCTTGTTGTGCCATACAAAACCCATTAATCTTCTTACTCAAGGCTTAAAATTGTATGGCCAAGGCCGTCACTACATTCATACCATATACTCCAGCGGGCTTATTTGGCTTAGAACGATTGGTGTGCCACTGATACTTATTCACAACCATCTCTTCAATTAGTTCCTATGCAGCTTCAAGTGTCTTACTATTTAGAGTACCTCCTGCTATGACATCAAACATCTATCTAGTACTGTGGTTCAAGCCATTATAGAAGGTTTGAACCTGCAGCCATGTCGGTAACCCATGATGTGGACACCTCCTCAATAACTCTTTAAACCTCTCCCATGTGTCATCGAGGGACTCTGACTCAATTTGTGCATATGAAGAAATGTCATTTCTGAGCTTAGCAGTCTTAGCAGGTGGGAATTATTTTAACAAGAACTTCTCTGCCATTTGATTCCAAGTGGTGATCGAACCCCTCGGTAAAGAATTCAACTACTACTTTTCTTTGGCTCTGAGTGAAAAAGGAAACAACCTCAACCTTATTGCATCATTCGAGGTCCCATTGATCTTGAAAGTGTCACAGATCTCCAGAAAATTGGCCAAATGAGCGTTGGGGTCCTCATCCTGTAATCCATCGAACTGAACAAACTGTTGCACCATTTGAATAATGTTCGGCTTGATTTCAAAATTATTATTTACAACAGTTGGTCTCCCAATGCTAGACTCAGTCCCCATCAAATTCGATCTAGCATAGTCTGACATTGTCATTAGTGGATCTACCCCACAGACAGGTTGCTTTGTTGCACTCTGATCATTCATTTTGATTGCTATTTCTGTTTGCATGTCTATTTCTTCTGCCCTATCTTTGAGCCTGTTTCTGAGGTTTTGCAGTGCTGTTCTCTTAATTTCAGAATATGCTTCAATTAACTCTGAAGGTTTCCCTCAGGTCATATACTAACAAAATCCTGAAGTAAACAAACACAAACAAACCAAAGCATAATTCCGAATAGACAAATAGAAGAAAACAAGAAAAGGAAACAATTAAATGAGAAAAATAAAAATAATAAACAAAATGGATAGATTAATAAATTTCAAGTTTTCCTAATATTCTAGTCCCTGACAACAGTACCAAAAACTTGGTATCCGTCCAGCCTACGCCTACGGACTAAGGCAAGTGCACCTATCGCCTATAGCTAGTGGACCTTTGAGTACAAAGTGTCATATCCCATAAAGACTACGATTATTAGCTACTCACTATCCCTCTATTATCTAACCGATAATATCGAATGGAGTGAATAAAAATAAAATTGACAAACGGCAACCAAAAGAACAAACAACGCAGAAAAAAGAGTTAAATTTGAGCAATGGATCAAAGGTAACACCTAAATGTTGAATCCCCTAAGAACATTTTAAGCTATGGAAATGTGTCATTCAATCATTCATTCAATCAATTGGACTGTGGAAGTCCCTACAATATGATACTTACCCTCTCGAGTCAATTAACATATAATGCTAATTTGATTAACCAGATTCTCTTCTTAATTAAAACCCTTAACATTGCATTACAGTTTTATAAACTTCTCTATTAGGTTTGACCCAAATCCAGAGGATGTATGTTGACCTATCTCTAGGTTTGCATGCAATTCCTTTCATTTATGAGTGATATATCGTACAAGGAATTTCTCAATTACCTATGCACGAATCAATGTCAAATCAAAAGGCTAGCAACAATCAATCCAACAAATGCAATAAAGAAATCATAGATGAATCTCAATTCTTCAATTAATGAATGAATAAACACAATCCCAATCACAAATACATCCTAAGGTTTATCAAATCTAGATTCTTCAATAGAATTAGTACATACTTGTAGAGAATAAAACAACAAGATTCAAAGATAACCTAGAGAGAGGAAGAAAATCCATGATGGAATCCTTCAATCCTTCGACAAATCTCTTTGATCTTGGTGCAAATCCACTCTGGAAGCGATCTCTCATGAAGGCCCAATGTTTTTCTCTCTCAAAACTGAGTGTTTTTTATGTCAGATGCCGGCCTCCCTAACTAGGTTTCGTTCCAAGGATTAAAAGACCCTAAATTGCACATTCTGGTAAGACACGAGCAGTTACATGCCTGTGTCTTGGAATTTTTGTCCGTGTCTTGATTAAAAAATGAGTGTTTCGCTATCCAGAATAAGACACAGACACCACCACGACCGTGTCTTGCCTGCCTTGCCTATGTCTTGATTACACGGCCATGTAATGTTTTATTTTGGTCGTGTCTTGCTAAACCATTAAGGATATTTTGCACAAATCATTACACAGCCTCCATCATCCATCACACGACTGTGTCTTCATCAAGAACGACAACGTCTTGTCCCGAAAGCCTCATAAATCGTTGCTTAAGCTCTGTTTTCACTTTTTCTCATTCAATTCCATCAAGACATCATTATTTGACCTAACAAACACAAAATGAAAAATAAAACTACTAGAGCTCACAATAAATGCTCGATTTATATCCATAACAATATGAATTCAATAACAGAAACATGTATAAATGAACGTTTATCATCAACCAAATTGCACAAAATAAACCATCGATAGAGGTATTCAAAATCAACCAGTTCAATCAGTTTTTACATTTTTTTTATAATAGCGGATAGGGGTCTACCCAATCATAACAATTTTTAAATCGATGTGTTCAATGATTTCAAATCGATGAAGAGAGAGTGAAGACAACAATGATTGCTGATCGAACATAGACGATGGACGAAGTAATGAAGCAATAAAAGGACAAGGACCAGATAAGCAACGAACAAAGCAACAAACTCGAATCCGAGGAAGAGAGAGCGATAAGCGAAGAGGAAAGAGATCATGCGGTGTAAGAGAAGCTGAGAAGGTTAAAAGAGAGAAAAAGAGAGTGATGGTGGAAGAAGAGATGATGAGAGGGACCAACAACAACGACGACAAAGGAAGGTAGTCGAGATGAGAGAAAGAGAGGGCGACGGTGGAGGAAGAGCCGACACAAAAGAGGAGACATGTGAGGAAAGAGAGAACAAGTGGTAGTTAGGGTTTTTTGTGAGAGAAAGTGTGAGAGCAAATAGGATGAGAGAGAGAACGGGAATGTGAGAGACGAGTAGGAGAAAGAAACGATGGGTGAGAAAATTTTGAGAAATTGACTTTATTTGGTTAAATATGGCATTTTTAAGAATCAGATTTTAAAAAATGGCATATGACAAACTTAAACTTAAAAATATGACATTCACATAATTCCCAAAATATAAGTGGCATTTGTCAAAATTTGAATTTTAATTATGACACCTGCCATAATTTACTCTATTTTATAGTTGGCAGAGATTATATGTTATATATAATGTGTTAATTTTTTATATAATATTGTAAATGCACATAATATATCATAATTAAGTCATGAATAAACCATAAGTAAATCATAAAAAATTATAAATAAAACATATATATGTATTATATTTTAAGAGACCACAAAATCGAGCGAGGTAACGGGACGATGCCGGGCCCCCTAGGTCCGCCCCTAGTCTCGCCAATTTGACATGTCACTTTTCTCGTTAAAATGCGAAAAATAACATTTGTTGCTCAATAGCAACGAATATGTAGCTAAGCTTTATTAAATAATTTTTTTAATAATTATTTTTATAACTAATTTTCTAATTAGTTAAACTATAGATATTTTAATAATATTTGAAAAAAAATAAAATAAAAACTATTGAAGCATTGTTTTAAAATAAGAGGGCCATGATCCATGATAGTTTCATGTATATCACCAAAACATTCAACTAGTTTTTTGATTAAGATAGGGATGCATAACTGTTTTTGTTTAATATTATATCTTCACTGGAACAATACATATACTTTTGAAAATGATGTGAAAGTGAAATCGAGCTAAGCTTTAAAGGATGCCTATGAATGTGTTTTCCTGACTGGTTTGAGTAGGTAAATCACATAATGGACAAAAAGTGTTATTTTCTTCTAATTTTAGTGTACCTATTTATTAAATTGATAATTTATAATAATGAATGGACTTAATTTATTCACGTTTTAAATTAAGTCTACATTTTGAAAATACGTATATAATGCGTGAGCCAACATCAAAATTTCTAGCTATTTGCAATAACATTGGTTATTAATGTTTTTTAAAGTATAATGTATTGCACTCTTCGTAATTTATGTAATATATAGATGGAATTGTGATAAATTTATATAATTTTTACAATTATTGTAAGAATTGCATGTAATTTTTAAAAAAATTTAGGACATTGTGTATACAAATATTAATAAATCTTTATGTTTTAAGTAATTTTTTTATAAGTCATTTTATTTGTTCTCATTAGAATCAAACCTGTGACCTCTTAGTACTAAATGTTTTTAAGTAAAATCCTGCAGTGGGTGATAGATTAATACGAGAGCACATTGTAATTAAATTAGGTTAAGAATAAGATTGATTCAGATATCGATATGTTATTGTGGTTGGTGCATATGTTTTTGTCTCAAACTAAAGGTCGATCTATAATGCCTGATACATTTGACGCTTAATAATAATTATATTGATAATAATTAATTATCTCATAAGTCTTATTTTCAATAAGATCATGTATAAAATGAAATAATGAGTGTGGGATCAGTATTCCTAACCAGAAAGAGGGAGAGAGAGGATCAATATTGAGGAAATTACACAGAATAATTTATTAAAGTTGCTTAGTTTTCAGATTTATTGAACGCAAGTTTTCAGAATAATAATTAACTTTATTCTATGAATTGATAAAAAGTTATCAATTAATTAAACTGACGTTTATGATATTTTATTGTATTTTATTTTTTGCATCAATAAAACTGAAATTTATTATATTTCATTATATGATTTTTGTTGCACATTCAAAAATTTTAAATTATTTTTCATTTTTTTAAAAAGACTTGTATTTTCGGTTTATGTACCGTTTGTTCACGATTTATCTACCATTTGTATATCGTATCTACTCTTCCCTGGATATAAGTTGTGAAAATATCTTTTCTTACGATATTTCTTCAATTTATCTCAAGAGGTTAGCAGTTTCTCGTGTGTGGACTTAGATACTTTAGGCAAATAGTGTTCTCTCGATTGATCTTTTTAAAAATAACTAGCAATTTGTTTGTCTTACGCATAATACTTAAAATTTTTATTATTTATATGAAAATAAAATTAATTATGAAAAAAGTGAATATCAAAATTTATGTTTAACGTTTATGATTTATTTTTTATATTATTTTAAAATTATATGAGTATATCAATTAACTACTGTTAATTAGTTACTATATAGTTAGTAAATATAATTGTCCTATAATTATTGTTAAATACACCTAAAGTGACTTTGTATAATAAGTAAATTAAGAAGTCTTGTATCAAATAAATAAAATCACTTGAAAAAAAACTATAATGATTGTAGTTTCGTTGTTTACTCTAAAATTATTTTTTTAATTAATATTTATATAATATGAATTCAATATATCAATTCATTTTTTAGCTTATTTTAAAAGTTTAAGATAAAATTATATTTTACATCTGAAATTGTTTATATAGATTTATTATTTGATTTCTTCATAATGGTTGATAGATTTATTTTTTTAATTTTATATTCCAAAAACCTGTAGTTATAATTTGTAACCACTTAAACTATACACTAAGAGTTTGTTGATAGTGTGTTAGCAATATTTTTAGATAATAATGAAATTTTTTAAAATTTTTGTAGAATTGTTTTTATGTGGAACCTTTTTGTTTGATCTTTTATAAGTACACATAAATCTATGAAATTGTGACCATCATATTTAATTTTTTAAATAAATCATTGAAAAAAATAAATATAATAAAAGAATAATAGAATAAAATTTCACTATTAATTTATTAGTTAAAATATAAAATAGAGATTTATAATGTGCCACTTTTTAGCATGATACACTATCATTAGTTGTTTGAGAAACGAACTGTTTATGCGGAGTGTGTACATAGATATGTTGCACTTCGTGTAAAAAGATTAAAAATTAAACTTCATCTTATTGCTTTAAAGAAAATAGTATAGAAATTGAACCCAAGACCAAGGATTTTTAAATTATAATAAATGATTATTAGTTTTTATTGCAAACCCTAAGGAGATGCTATCGATTTTTTTGTCCTTTAAACTCAAGTGAATTGAAAAATAAGAGTAACACAGTAATATGCCTTCAATATTTTTGTGTTTAAAGAGGATTGCAAATGCATTGCACTTGAGATTGGTAGCAAGAACAAACTACTGAAGTTGTAGAGAACAAACTTAGAATTAATACATAATGTTCTTTGAGTGAAGGCTTATTAAAGTCAAGGTTAGGACAGAAGGGATAAATGTTATTAGAAAGAATGTAACAAAACTTAAAATATGATATATATCTTATAATCCAAAACCAACCTGGAAGACAAGTTTCAGTAAAAAGTTTCTCTAGAAATTCATACTTTGCGGATGAATTCACATAGTTTCTATTTCTAACTTTATTGTATTTATAATATAAATGAAGTGCGTAAAATTAATAGCAAAAAAGTGGAGAGAAGAAAAGACCATCATAAAGTTATTAGCCATAAAAATTTTAGATATTTACTGATTGTTTTGTCTTTTAATAATAGAATACCACATGCCTCAAAACTAAAGCGACATTTGTCACAAGTTAGGGAAAACTCCCAACTTATTATATATATATTGATTTTACGCATACCTCATTTTGCAAAATTGACATTTATTTGGGAAAATGACATTTATTTTAGAAATAAATACAGAAATTAAAAAATAGCTCAGCCCAAACACATCCCTCAAATGAAAACACACGTAAAATTCTTTGAAAAATACCAGATTTATAAATAGTTCGAGAAATTGAGATTTTTTGCACGAAATTATGATATTTTCAAAAAAAATAATTTTTTCTTAAAAAAAAAAGAATTCCAGCCAAAACATATTTTATTTTCTAGAAGGTCTACAATGGTCTTCAAAAGATTTTCGAAGATCTACAAAAGTTTTCAAAAGTCTTAACGGTCTACAAAGGTTTTCAAAAGAGAGTTGACAATTTTTTTTATAAGAAGTTTGATTTAATAAATTTTCTAAATTAAGCTGAATTATGTGTATACATACATATTCGGTGAATACAATATTCACAAATTTTAATTTATTTAGTGGTAATTAATTTGGTGTAAAGAAGTGTACAAATATCTTCAAAAGTCTACAAAGGTCTTTAAATGTCTACAAAAAGTCTTCAAAGGTGTACGCAACAATTGAACTAATTTTATAAAATTTCAGGGACTAAACCAACAATTATTTTCATTTTCATACAACAAAAAAAAAATACAGCAGCTACGGTTTTCGCCACCCAACCCTATTCGCCGCCTCTATCTCACTAGAACAAATCTTTCTTCTCTCTTTACCAGACGATGTTAGACATAAAAGCTCTTTGGAACGTGTTGATGTGGAACAGAGGAGAGTCAAACGACCGACTTGGAGCAAAAATCAATAGAGGAGATGGCGAATCAAAGAGCAAATCGAAGGAGAAGAAAAAGAGAGAAGGTGCAACGAGGAAACAAATATCGAAGGAGAAGATAGAAAGAAGGTGTGACGATGAACCAAATCTAGAAACAATCTTAAATCTGGAAACAGATAAGGAAGGAAGAGAGAGCGAAAGGGGAGTGAGAGACATAGATGAAGAAAGGAGAGAGCGAGCAGAGGGAAGAAGTTAGAGATGAAGAGAGCAAAGGAAGAGCCAAAGGAAGAGGAAAACATTGAGGGAAGAAGAGGGAGAGGAGAGGGGGAGAGAGAGAGAGAGAGGAAAAGAGAAGAAAGAGTGTTTGGGCAGAAGAGAGAGAAAATGCAGGGACAAATGAGAGAAAAAATTGTGAGATTTTGAATTATATACAGAAACAAATCTGGCATTTTCGAGATTTAGTTTTAAAAATGTGACATTTGCAAAAAAATTGTTTGAGCATGTTTCTATTTGTAAACTTTAAAAATCTGTGATGCTATTTGTCAAATTCGATATTTTACTTATAGCATCTGGTATAATTAACTCCAATTATTTCAAGTTAAATTGAAGATTTCCTATTAATATTGGTGAAAAGCAGTTGAGTAGCCCAAGCCTATGGCCCATCACCAAGCCCATCAAGGACCAGCCCATGTAGAAACAAGTCAACTATACTGATTAGGGCTATGAGGTTCAACCGGTAAACACAAAAACTGTCCAATCCATTTGTAATTGAATCGCAATTTGTGATTATTCGCTCATTTTGAATGATCGTGAATGATAATTTCTTAAATTCGTTATTTACGGTTTGATTGTGGTTAGTTCTTCTTTCTCACCGACAAAATTGAACTGCAACTGCACACCGTGTATGTTTGTATATATATTATATGAGCCCAATAATATTTAATGAAAATAAGACACAAAAGGACAAAAAGTTGATTTTTATTTTTGTGTAGCCGAAAATGGTATATCTTGAGAGCTAACATGCTATATATATGAATTAGTTAGGTTAACTAGGGGCTAATTAACGAATAGATATTGCAAATTGTATGTATTTTGGAGCATATTACAAATGTAACTGAGGCAGCCATGATTATATTTTGGCCATCTTGAATGATAGAACAATTATTATAACGAAATAATATTTAAAGTTATTTTTCTCTTTGCTTTCTTTTTTATAATAAATTTAAACTTTAAATTCATATGTGGTATTAATCTTTTATTAACTACTTGATATTAACCGTAAGAACCAACCACATTCGCATGATTTAGTTTGGGTGGTTTAAACAACATTTGCGGTTCAATTGCAAATACAAATATTTCCAACCGCAATTTACGGTTTGATTTGGTTGGAAATTTAAAAACCGCCCAAACCGTACCGCTTACACCTCTAAATTACTAATGTTGTATCCCTAGTTTAATTCATTTGTAAAAAAAAAGGAAAATTATGCTGAAAAAATTACTCAAGAGCGAAGTATAACCGAATTTTTGCTCATATACCCACTTTATGATAATCAAAAAGAAAATTGATAATGATAAATGATGAATGCGAAAATATGTGATATTAAGTGCAAGGCCCTGCTATTCACGTATTAATAATATTCTTATTATTGATAAAAAAAATTAATTATATTATACTTTATTTTCCAGAAAATCTAGTAAACTACCATTAAATAATGCATTTTAATAATATTTTTATTAGTTCTCACAGTTAAGTTTCACATGTGCAGTATATTTTAATCATACATTTCCTAATAATAAAAAAGGAAAAAAATTCATACAATGTCTTGTTTATATCATAAAAAAAGATTCAACGCACTTTTTATCAAAAGAAGTATATCAATTTATAAGCATATGTAGAAATTAATTTTTGCTATATCGAGGATGTGCATTGGAATGTGCCTTGATCGCGTCCAGAATGTTTAATACTCACGATAGTGGGGAGGTTCCCTTCGTCAAATCAAAAAGCAATTCATAACTTAAATAAAAAAAAGAATATTAAAGATTAATTTCAATGATTTTTCTTTTTTTAAAAATTAACTCATATGCATTGAATGGAACATTAAAATGGAATATTGCTTCTTATTTGATTTAGATTAAAATAAGTGATTTGATAACCAAAGTCTCTTCGATAAAAGAAGAAGGCTTTTAGAAGTCCAACAGCAAAATTATTCTTTTATTCATAAGTTTATATCCACAAAAACAAAAAGATTAAATTTTGTCTAAAATATTATTTGTTTCATCCGTCGTAGCTTCTATGATGATTTGATCTTTTCTTGAAACCCATAAGTACGAGGAAGAAAAAGAAGTGCTAATTTTTTCTTCCATTGTTACAACCTTTCTTTCCAATTGGACGGTAGTGACTTGAAAAATGGGATAAACCAATTCAAGAGTGGGCAAAGAATATGTGCCAATACATTCCATTGAGTTCAATCAAAACATTGAATAATTAAAGAAATTCTCCTCCAATTCATGAAATGACTAATGTGCCAAAAAGGTTAATGTATACATTTTGACTTCTCTCCCTATATATATGGCATATATGGCATACTTGCAAAGGAGAGGATATATGCGTAATTAGCTATCAACCATGAAAGTACAATTGATTAGAAAAGGATAAGAATCTTTCTTTGCCAATTAAATAGGCTAATAAAGAAAAGAAAAAACCAACCCAAAGGTTAAGCAACAATAATCAACCCAAATATAATCCTCTCTCTGCCTCACATTCTCTGTTACTTCTTGCAAGAAAAAAAAAAAGAAAAATCAACATCAACAAGCCATGGATGTTCAAGAAAAGCTTATGCAATACAAATATCACCTATCTGTAGCAATCATTGCTTCACTTGTCCTTTCTTTGCTGTTATATGCAGCTCCAAGATTACTCTCTATTCTTGCATACTTTTGGCCTCTTTTTGCATCAACTACTGTGTTCCTTGTGTTGATCATAGCATTCCGTGGTGTTTCAAAGCTTACAACTGATTCGAGTGATGAAAAAACTGATCAAGGAATTCTAGATTATGTTGCTGGCCGACCCGAAAATTTTGAGGACTCTCGCAAGTATGAATAAGGTATAGACAAATGGTTCGGATTGGATTCGATGAATACGTGCAATAATTGTATTTGTATCCTTTTAGAGAACGCAATTTCAAGTTGTAAATTTCAAGATAATAATATTTGTAAATAAATTTCTGGTTTTACATTATGTTATTCCTTTTTTTATAAATTATTTTATTTATTCATACTAGAAATTAAATCATTGTCTTTTTAGTGCTAGAATTGCCTCTAATACTAATAAATTATAATTCCATTGGCTATATAATTCTTATTTGATGCATTGTCTTGGTAAGAAGTTGAGTTGTATTCATGAATCAGAACATAAACTTTCAATTCTCTCCCCTATTTAGTCAAAAAAGCATCTCTCTCGATAACAAAATATTTTAGTCTAATGGCGGGTGATCTATTTACAACAAATCAAAAAATGTTCTCCACATTAGGTAGAGATAATAAACCAATAACAAAAGAGATATCATGGAAAATGTAATATCCCAGAATTTTTTTAAATTTAATAATAATTTGATTAATTCCAACACCGTTATAGGACATTGAGGACAAGTATACAATCATTTTAAAAAAGAAAGCATGCTGTTGAAACCAATCTTGAAATGAGGAAAATGCTCTGTTATTGTTAACATCAATGCTCTGTTAAAGGTCTGGTTATCAAGGCATATTGGTAGCCTATACAGGTGGGCTACATGTATGGTATTGCGCCGAATATGTCTCGTTCTTGTGTGCGATATGTGATTTGTGTTTATATGTCTCATAGCCAAAATGGGATATAGATTAAAGAGGAATAAGCATACACTGTTTTAAGATTTATTTGACGATGTGATTTCTATAAAATGTTTGTTTTTTTTATAATTGATTCTTACATTTATAAATTGTTTTACTGTTTAAAGATTAGTCTCTGACCACCTCAAGTTAGGTCATCAATTTCAATATGCCTTTTTTACTAGATGGTTTCCAATTGTTTTCCATAAATGTGATTCCTTATCTTACTTCGAATTGAAGCGGTTTACAAAAATTGCATTTCATACTTTGGATCATTGATTCTTGACAAGTTTATGCTATATATTAATCCATGAAATTATTTTATCATTTGCATCACAAATTCTGATAACGAGATCCATATATTTATCAAAACTTTATTTCTGGATCATTAAATTTAAAAAGTGAACATGAAAATATTTGATTTAAATCATTCATATGCATTGGATTTGACAATAACGAGTTCTATGAGTTTTGTAAAAATTGTTCAACTTACTATATTGTATAATATTATATTTTAAAACAAAAAAATATAGTATTTTTATCCATTTTTAATCTAGTTTTCGATATGGTAAAAAAAAAACTTTTGACATGCGCCTTGGTCTTTAATCCCTCCCTTATATTATCCCTCACTAGAGAGTACTCACTCTTAAATTTTGTGGCTTTGAAGTGTCGAGGAGACGAATGTCTTCTTGTTGTCGCTCAAAGTCCTCAATCTCTGCCCTTAGCACCGTATTAGACATAGTGTAGTGATTCCAAGACTAGTTGTGGAATTGGGATAATCGATGAATATAGTGCTTTAGAGGAGTTATTTTATTATTATTTACTTGTGTTACTTTCATTATTGCTTCCGTAGCTATATCTGTTTTCACTATTAATTCTAAATGGTTTTGTTAATAAAAATGATAAAAGATAACGATCACTGGATAGAAAGTTGATGTAGGATTCATGTTGGTCGAATCGAGTCCTTCAGTTAGGTTTGCTATGCGCTCCGAGTCACGGTCCAGGTAGGTCATGATAAAAAATGATATCTTCATCTCGTTTAGATCCTTATGCAAATTTTTGTATACTGAAAGTTTAGAGGATGGTTCATTTACTAAATATAGCGAATTAGTTACCAAATTGTAACTTATTCAAAGCGAATTACTAAATAACATATAAGTTGTCAATGCACCAAAAGTCTCAATAGTAAAATCTATTAATACTATAGCTAATGAATCTAAAACACGCTTACAATGTAGTAGACCACTGTTCAAAAGATAAAAACTCTCGAATTGAGAGAAAAAGCTAATTGAATAAAAATAACTCTATTGAGGAATATATGATCGAAGAAAGTAAGAATTTATCAAATCATAAAAATTCTCAAGAAAATCAAGTACCAAAATATCTAAAATTGATAATGAGGAAAATTGTATAAATTTTACTAGTATTAAAGGATATTGAAATCGAGTGGAAACAATTGTCGATAACAATTTTGATACAATATAGCACTTGATATTATGGAAAATGAGCAATAATAAAAAGGGAAAATCAGAAATATTTTAAAAAATATTTAAATTTCAGAAAGCGAAAAACATGCAAAATGTACACAAAAATATCAAAATTTATAATGCAATTTAAAAAATATAGAAATTTGACATTTTGACCGCTTTTTGACCATCGCGTCAGAAATTTAATCGTGTATTGACCACGAATCAGAAATGAGTACAACACGAGACTAACTTGTACTCAGAATTCCAATTACCAAAAATTAGTACAAAACAAGACCAAAACGTTCTCAGAATTTCAAATACAAAATGATCTCAAAACGATAACAATTTAGTCTCAGTTTTACACACACGAAAATGAGTGCAAAAAAGTGCAAATGAGAACAAATTGAAAACAAATGAGCACAAAATTAGAAAAAACCCAATACAAATGAGAACAAAATGTACTTAAAATTTCAGATATAAAAATGAGTACGAAATGAGAACAATTTAGTCTTAATTTTGCACATATGAAAAATAGTAAAAAATTGCAGATATTTTCTTTCTCTCTCCCATCCATGGTATGCAGTAGGGTCAAAAGAGATTTGCAATGGGAGGTTAAAAAGAGGAGGAGAATACAAAGTGATGAAATTTTCTCTAATTTGCTACAAGTTAGGATAATGAGTAATGACAATCTTAAATCATCAACTTCCACAGAACTATGTTAACAATCTACAACACATTGGATTACAATCAAGGATGGAGTTAAATTGCTTTCTTTTTGAAAAAAATAAAGACATACAAGATTTCCAAGCTACCCACCAAAACTCATCCAAATTTCCACCATTGTCGTGCCTATGGCCACCACTTTAGTCACCCTCACCACCATTCACCACCCTCACCACTACCACTAACTACCCATCTTCAACGTCACAAACCACCATTGTAACATCTCGTGTATTTTTTATTAATTATTCCGGTAATTTTCCATTGAATTTCAAATTTTATTTTTGATGTTTAAAGGGTTAATTTTATGTTTGAGCTGTTGTTTGGATGATTAATGATATTTTGGGGTGTTTGGATCTTTAATTGTTGATGGAATTCATTTGGATTGAAAGAAATAAATGAAAGAAATGTGATTGGTGAAAAATTGGCCCAAAAATGCATGTTTTACGCATCACACGGTCACAGACACAGTCAACGTATTCGGACCGTGTCTTGCGTGCTGACCGTGTCACGACTCTGGCATCACATGGAAACAAACCAATTCCCGTGTCCTGAGGAGTGTCGCCCGCGTCTTCAAATGGCAGCCCGTGTCTTGCCAATCAGTAGCTTTTCGTCCAAAACTACGTCGTTTTGCTTTGTTTCTTCTTTTCAAAAGCCTCAACCACCACCCAAACTGAAACTTTCACTCTCTCCTTCATTTCTTCACCTCTCCAGATCATTTTTCTCTCATTTTCTCAGCCTTCCATCCATTCTTTTCTTCAAGTTGAGGTAAGAATACGATCTCACATTGTTTACTTCCTTTCTTTCCTTTTTGTTCTTGTGAAATTGTTGGTCTTTTGATGTTTATAATCATGGATTTTGTGGGAGTTAGCTTCGGCTTGGGGACATTTTTGGATTGATTTGAATGGTTATTTGTTGGATTTAGCTAGAGGAAACATGGAAGAACATATATCTAATTTGCAAATAGCAATTTTAATGATTTTGGAGGAATGGGTTGTTCAATCTGAGTTGAAGGGGATGGTTTTGAATGTTTCACTATTTTTTGGATGTAAATAATGATGTATTGTAGTCTGTGCGCCTGTTTTGGATTGATTGGAACGGTTGAAAACGTCGGGTTTCGATTGGCTCGAGATTTAGGACGTTTTAGAATGAGATTTTCTGTCGCAGGGACTAATGCATAATTTTTCCATTAATTTCAAATAATTTGAGGGACTGGACTTCATATTTTACATAGTAGGTCCGATTAGTAATTTCTAAAGATTAGTTTTAGATTTTTAATTTTAATAAAATTGTTGTTAGATTTGCAATTTTGATAAATTGGAGGATTTATTTATAATTTAAAATATTTGGAGGATTAATTTATAAATTCCAAAAGTTTGGGGACTAGTTTATAATTTTGCAAAAGATCATGGACTAAATCATAATTTTACGTAGAGTCCGATTTTTGAGTCGTGAGCGATAAATCTTTGATCGAAATAGCATTTTTAGCAACGTCAAGAGTTTTGGGTCTGCATCTGCATTTCATACATTTTCGGTATTGTCACAGTACCAATTCCACATTTTGATATCTGTTCTGATTTTGTCTGTTTCAGCTTCTTGTTTGTGCCATCGAGACCAACCGCCGACTAGCGGTGCGTGACTAGGCTTTCTTTCTCTGGATTACCAGGTGAGTGAGATAACAACTTTAGACATATAGACTGTGTCTTATTAAATTATATTATTTTTGTGTGTCTGACTATTTTTCTTTAATCTGAATAATTAAAGGATTGGATAAAATAAAAATTTGGCGTACGTCCTAATAATTATTCAGTATTCTAAATTTTCTAAAATCTACTATATATATATATATATATAAGGGATCCTTAGGATCAGAAGGAGGAAATTAACAAAAGAAAAGCAAGTAATTAAAGATTAACAATAATTTAAAGATGAATGACAGTTCAGGAGGCTCAACTTACCATATGTTTGTAAGTGTGTATGAAGATTAACAATAATTTAAAGATGAATGACAGTTCAGGAGGCTCAGCCTACCATATGTTTGTAAGTATGTATGACAGTTAATAAGTATGAAGCAATTCAGGTGGTCATCCGCACATATATTTGAATGATGACAGTTTTATATTTTGATGAATGACAAGTCTGGTGGCTCAACCAACCATATGAGTAAGTATGAAGAAATGGAGAAGAAATGAACAAATAAAATTGTATTACATAAATTTGAAAGAACTTACAATTGGAATAAAGAATAAATATTTTGAAGTAAGCCTAAACTAAGAGATGGGCTGAGAGTGCTTCAAAATCCTTGGAATGAGAGAGTTCCTATATGAAGGTATGAATTCCCTCCCAAAAAGAATCCTCCCTCTTACAAATGAATGGTGCCCCAATTTATAGAATTTTACAGGGGTAATTTTGTAATATTTGAACAGTAGTGAACAGTGCTGAACAATAACCTCGTGACTGTTACAATGTTGCACAGTATTTGAACAGTGCTATGAACAATAGTCTTGTGAATGTTACAGCGTTTCTTGTCTGTCAGCTACAGTAATTTGCCGTATCTTTTTGACTTTCTGGACTATTGTCTCTTGTCTTTTTCCTTGAATTTTCTTGATCATTATTATTTGGAGGGACCGATGTGTTTTGTAATAGAGAAGAATCTCTTTGTTCTTTTTTGCAAAGCACCAGCCATCAACGGATTTAGAATCTCTTTACCACCTACCATTTGAGGTGGAGTAGGTCCGAATTTTGGCATCGAGCTACCATTATGTGCTTTTTGTCAAAGCACCAGTCATCAATGGATTTGGAATCTCTTTACCACCTATTGTTTGAGGTGGAGTAGGTCCAAAATTTTGGCATCAGACTACCATCATTTGAAATTTATGATTCCCTAATTTTTCCCTAAGTAGAAAATCCTACTTAGCGGGATTTATTTATTTATACAAATGTTTTTTTCACACATTTGTAAAGATTAAAAAAATCTATGGGTCATGCCCAAAAATCTCATAATTGGAGTTTGCATTTGATGAGGAGCAGGAGGCTGACTTTGCCTTTCTTGACCTTATTTGAAGTAGTTATTCCATCGCAACCCAATATTCTTCTTCCATTTTGGATGCCCCTAGTAAGGCCTGTGCATGGGATACTTTGGCCAAGAATGTTGGATTGGATGGCCCAGTTGTCAATTCTACTACTTTGGCATCAGGTTTTTGGAGAGAAGAGTGAATCTAGGCTTTGACTGTTGATTCGTTGATTTTGTCTATGGCCTGGAATTTATTCTACCATTTGACTTTGAATTGGCAGGCAAGAATTGGATAACCATCTTCTGAGGTGATGGAGTCAATATCCTAGGAAAATACCCAAGGGACGAAAAATTTTGTACAAAAATGGTAAATATGAGGTAAGGATGTTTCTGTTTGATAATGTGTTTAGAAGAGTTGTAATGTTGTTTTAACTTTGAGTGGAAGGATTTCATTGGTTGAACCAAATTGTTTCCACCATTGCGCAAACAAGTAGGGAATATGGGCTGAGTCAAATTTTTTGAAATAAAATAGCCAAGAGTGGCTATTATTTTGGTTTTTGATAAAAAATAATTGAACCAAGCTTGTTGGTAATCCCAATAATTAAAATTCATGGAATTGGTGACTTGGTTTTGGAAAGAAACAGGGAGTTTGTGGGGGTGTTTGTAGATATTGGCCCCAGTCTGAGGGTTTGAGGACTTTGTGTATTTGGCATGTAGAATATGCTGGTTCGGTATGAGTTTTGTGTAGATAATGGTGTTTGAAAGTAATTGAGTCGGTGGCCTGAAGAATGACGTGGTAATATAATTGTGTTTTGGATAAATCCTAGGGTTTGAAAGTCCATCCACCAAACATTTTTATAAAAGAATGATATGGGTCGAGGTGTAAAAATTCTTCTTCAATTGTTGATATGGGTTGTATGTGTTTTTTGAGGAAGTATTGGGATTGGGTAGCAGGTGCTTTGGATTGTGTGCTGGCAATTTGAGAACTGGTAAAGCTTGATATGGATTTGGAAGTATCTTTAAGAGAAAGGGTTTTTGCTAAGGATGAAGAACTTTGTTCGAATTTTGGAATAATTGGTGTCTTATTCTTGATTTGGACTTGTTGTTGTTGGATTTGCTAAAGGGTTAGTAGTACCTCAGGTATTTTGATAATTGTTCCACCTACTACTGAATGTGTTGTTGTTGGGCAGGTGTTTAGAGTAGTTATTTGGACGCTTGCTGACTACTAGTAGCCTCATCTTCTACGATAATGTTGTACCATGATTTAATCTATTTTGGGACGATTGCTGATTTGGAGTCTGTTTTGGATTGCTTGCTAAGGGCCTCATTGTCTTTTTTCTTGGGAGGCACGATTGGAATTCTCGTGACTAGCTGCATTAGAGAAATTCACGAGTTAAGAAATCAGGAATTGAATTTGATTCACTTTTAATTTATTCAATGTCAAAATAAAAAATAGATAAGATAGCTTGCCAGCGAGCAAAAATTTGTTTTGATGCTAGATTTTGAACATCTTTTTGTAGTACTTCTTTGGCAGATTTGCAATCGATACGTAACAAAAAATTTTGATGAAGGAGATCACTTTGAAATTTTTGAATGCATTTGACAATTGATAAAATTTCTTTTTTAATAGTAGAATAGTTTTGCTCAATATTATTCCAGGGTCCATATGTAAATTGAACAATATGCTCTCTATCAGATTGCAATTGTTTTAAAATGCCACCATAACCAAGTTCTGATGCATCTGTTTCAACAATTTTTGGAAGGGATGGATCAGCCATATGTAAATAAGGAATTTTTGCAATTTGTAATTTAATAAGATAGACTAGATGAGAATGTTGTTCTGTCTATGAGACAGGGTTTTTCTTAAGCCTATCATGTAAAGGTATTGAGATTCGATTTAAATTTGGACAGAAATCTAACACATAATTTAAACTACCTAAAAATCATTGAAGTTGTTTTTTTATCAGTAATTTGATCAGAAAATTTTGAAGAAAATGTTAATGATCTCTCTATGGGAGTAATTATGCCTTTTGTAATGTAGTGACCAAGGAAGTGTATGCGAGTTTGGAACAAAGAAATTTTTGTCTTGGAAACAACAAGTTCGTTTCTTTTGGTGACGGAATAAAAAGTTTCAAGATGTTTGACATGTTGGTCAATTGAATTGGAAAAAATTAAGACATCATCTTGTAGACTATGTAGAAATTAGAATAAGGATTGAAAATGTCGTTCATAATGCGTTGAAATTCAGATGGAGCATTTTTTAGTTCAAACAGCATGATGTTCCATTCATATTGGCCGAAAGGAACCGTGAAGGTAGTTTTGTAGCGATATTTTTTAGAAATTTGTATTTGCCAAAATCCAGATTTCATATTGTATTTTTAAAAAATATAGGCAAGTTTTTGCAATAAATATTTTTTTTATTTGGAATTGGATATCTAATCCATTTAAGAGCATTATTTAAGGGTTTGTCATTAATAACAAGTCGAGGGGTGCCTCGATCAATTTCAGCATTTTTGTTTACATAAAAACCTACACATGACCAAGGTGATCGAGATTTAGAAATTAATCATTTGGATTCAAGATCATCTATTTCTTTACGACAATGATGTTCTAATTCATCATTCATTTGGATGGGTCGGGCTTTTGTTGGAATAGTACGTTCATTAAAACCATTTTCATATGGAAAATCAACGATGTATTGTTTTTGTGCCCAAAAAGCGTTTGGAAGATCCACAAATATCTTTTTCTATTTGAGTTTGGAACGCAGAAATTTTTTGTTGAACATCGTTTGATTGAAGTTGCTGTGAAATTTTTTGAGCAGACAAATCCTGTTTAAGATTATGCAAGTGATCATTTTTTTCTTTAATTAAAACATTTATTTCATTTTGATAAATGGAGTGTGCTTGTAAAATGTTAAGATCACGTGTTCTAAGTTTTTCTAAAAATGGGAAAAGAATTTTTTTATTGTTATGTTTAAAGGAAATGTCATCATGATTTACTTTGTAAGGCGTAATTAAATTTATGAAAGGGGTTCTTAAAATAACCATATGATTAATATCAAGAGTTATCAAATAAGAAGATTTAATCATACAACCATTATTAAGAATGTTTGCATCACATCTATTTTGTATGTAAAGTTTTGAATTATTAGCAGCATAAAGGTTTTCAAACGTTGATGATTGAAATCGTTTTGGAACAATTCCTTCATTTATACAATTTAAATCTGCACCTATATCAAAGAAGACAACTGCATCAATTTCAAAATCATTTGAAAAAGAAAGTTTAATTTTGACAACATATTTTCGGGAAGCAATTTCTTTTAAAAGACATAAGAAATCTTCGGGAATTGGTTCAGGTTGTGGTGTGGTTTGATGGATATGATCAATAGATTCATTGTCAATATCGTTATCCAAAGTTTTGGAAAGGAGAAGTTGGATACTCTCGTTATGTTTGTCTTGTTTTTCTTTGAGTTGTCGAAGCTCGTTTTTGACAGATTTTATCTCTTTTGTAATTCTTGGAGAGTGAGTGTTGTGATTTTTGTTTTTTCATGATTTTTAAGAATATTTGTAAGATTATAAGCACTGAGTTTTGGAGAAGGAATAGGAGGAGAAACTTGTGTAGACGAGGGTTCTAGGATCTTCAATCTGTTGGATAACATTCAAGGTAAATTTTTGGTCTTTGGAAAGAACGTTGAGTTATTTAGTAGGAGATTCAGAATCAGAAGATGATGAAGAAGAAGCAATTAGTGCATCAATTTGGAGGCTTTCTTCTGAATCAGAGGACATTTGATGTTTTGATTCGGAGAATTCAATAAGAAGTACTTCTAATTTTTGAACAATATTGTCATCTAAATGGAGTTCTTTGATTTGTTTATTGAGACGACAATATTTGGAAGTATGACCTTTTCTACCACATTTATAACAAGTAATGTCTCTTAAAGATTTTTTGGAATTGGGTTTCGGTTGTGATTTGGGTCGTGTGGGTTTGGAATATTGTCGATTGGACTTTTGGTAGTATTTTTCTTTTTCTATAAAATATATTTCTGTAAGACACTGGTTGTTAATATATTTCAAAAACTTATATATATAGGTGCAAGGAAAGAAAATATAAAGATTATTAAAATGATAATTATATTTATGT